>JAUBNY010000666.1:2074196-2115857 GCA_032275445.1 Crypturellus soui | reverse complement strand
GGAGTAGAAGTGCTTAAGATGCACTGTCCATTTTTGAGAGATGCAAGAAGGCATTTGTTAAACAGCAGAAAAGTAAGCATCTTCCATAAGAAGAGGTGGTTAATGTATTTTCTTCTGCTGTGAATAGCTATTTTACAACAGAGCAAAAGTGCATTTCCATATACCACTTTACCAGCCTACTAATACAGGGCTTACTGAATTCCAATATAAATGCCTGCAGAAATGAAATGGAAAGCCAAGCAAGTTAAAAAGAGGGTGAGGGTAAGAAGGTGAACTTTCTGTCTGAAATTGTTACGGTCAGACCAGAGCAAATGACAGATTTGTGGTAGAGCTCATTGCATATCACCCCAACATGAGGCGCCAGTTAACCAAGCAGGTTTCTCTCAGGCTGGTGTCTTGGTAATGTCGTGTGTGCTGCAGAGTAACAGATCGGAAACCCAGTTTGTGAGCCGCGAAAGGAAAGCTGATGTTGTCCGCGGGGGAGCTGTGGGTTTAGGGAGCAGCTTCCCAGTCCTGCCATGGATCCAACACGATGGAGCACACGTGGGTCCTCCCCGTCGGCCGGGTTCGTAGCCCCCTGTGTCGCTCAGTTCTCGCCTGTGCGTGTGAGAGTTGGGCGAGCAGGAGCGCGGCTGGGGAGGCCCCTCCAAGAAGGGGGCCCGGCGGTCACACAGGGGGCTTCCCGGCCCCAGGGAGACCCTCTTGCGCTGTGGGGCCCTCCCAGCGATTTTCGCTTCCATCATAACTGTCCGATACGGTCAAGTAGGCTTGAGGGCTTCGACGTTCAATTTTCCTTTCATTTGCCGTGACTGTTTTATTTATTTGTCTGTCTTGGTGCTTTTCAAGGATATTTGTTTCAAGGACAGGTTCTGTCTTTTTTTCTCTCCCTTTTTAATATTTTCATGGATCATCATCCTAAAGCTGAGAGTGAAAAAAAAAAATAAAAGAAAAGAAGAAAAAAAACAAAAAAAAAAAAAGGAAAAAGGAAGAAAAAGAGCAACCTGTCTACAGCTTCAGGGGACAAAAGAGGAAATACATTTGATTTAGGAAGACCTCTAATCTCTAGTTATACAGGACAGCTTTGTTAGATAAGATTAAAAATTTTGTGAATGTCCCTTTTTGTCCCTGGAGACTCCACCATTTATACCCGCTATTGTCAGCACCAAAAGAGCTTGATAGCAGCTGGCTAGAGACGTGACCACACAGCAACACAACAGCAAGAGAGGGGCAGTCGGCTTCATAAATCTTGCAAAAACCTATTTTCACCGTGAACCTGCCGCTATCGCAGGGGAGGGCAGAAGGCCGCGTCCCCCCCCAGGCCAGCCCCCAACTTCGGCCTTCAGAGGCTCTGCTGAACATGTGGGGCATCTTCCATCATCCACTTCCTTGCAGCCCTTGCGCAGGTTAAAGGATCTTGGAGCTCAGCTTGTTGCTAGGTAGAGTTCTGCCAAAAATCATTCAACCCTTCCCCTTGACAGCATCGTCCTACTTAATCTGTGGAACGTGTTTATCTTGCACCACACGGGACAGGGCCAGATTATGCCAGGCCGGTACAAGATGGGCCCGTCTCTGCAATCGTCTCGCTGGGAAACCCCTAGTGCTCGCACAGGCAGGACCGGCCCGTGGTGCTGGGCTTCCTCCTCCTCCAGGTGGGAAATGAGAGCTTGCTGCCTTCTGTGGGAGCGTTCAGATCCGTGTATGCTGAGCTTTGTTCTGGGCTTAATTTTATCAGCTTTAGGAAAGACAGGATTGGTCCCTCTGGAATTTCATAGTTCTTGTAAAGCAAACAGTGAAGCAACACTAGTTAGTTCTAGGATATGGAGGAGGAGAATCAGTATGGACCAAAACCTAATGCATATGACTCTTTATGCATTGGGATTAACACAGGTGAAAATAAGGCAGTTTTTTTTTTTTTTTGTACTTTAGCCTATTATTAAATAATTGGCTTTATATTTTTTTTCTTTTTATTTTTGCAGCTCCATCCCCAATTGCGTTGATCCAGGCTAAAGAGATAACAAGACACAGTGTTGCCTTGGCCTGGCTGGAGCCGGACAGGCCAAATGGAGTTATCCTGGAATACGAAGTCAAATACTATGAAAAGGTACTGTTCACAAGGGACGAGCGAGGACTGTGCTTCGGATTGGGGAGGTTTTTGTTTTGTTTTTAACCTCATTTAATTATGATTTATTTCCAGATAAGATCCCATTATTTGAAACGGAATAGGTTTAGTTTAATAATATCCAGTTAAGGATGCCATGCACTTTGAATGACTGCTTGAAATAGTAAGACATACAGGCTGTTCCAGTTGTATGGTATGAATCTGTTTTGTTATTTTTTCTTACCTAGGAACCAAGCCTTTGTAGCAAGCATATTTATAATGGGAATCAATAATGTTGGTCAGAAGTGAGGCATTAGCTTTACATCATAGACAGAAGGATAATAATGAGGTATATAACACACTAATAATAATAAGATCTGTTTGCCAATAGCTTCTGCCTAGAGTGATGGTGTGGGTTGGATGGCTTTTAATAAAGAATAAGGAAAGAAAATTACATTCTTCATACTCTCTGAGTTAGAGGGAGATGTTATTCCTACAAATAACTTCTCAAGTATGAAACCATGAAAAGAGCTATTTTCTTTGAAGGTTGTCTGACAAGATGAACAATTACCTGCTTTTGCTCTTGCACTGTCACACATATGCACACACACTTCTTAATTTTTTAAGATAATCACTTTGTTGCTCTCCTCACACATAGAGCAAAAGGCAGATGATTTTCAGTGAAACTAAATTATAATATTTTCCAGCCAAAAATAAGAATATTTTTTAAGATGGGACTTTTTGAAAGATGCTTTTCAAGTTTTCTTTTTTTTTTTTTTTTAATTTGTTTTATTTCTTTTGTTATATGGCTCCTGGCTAGTGGAAGGGAAAAACAGCACCAGCATGTCTGAATAAAATGTCATTTGTTCATCTACAAAATTATATTTCAAGACTTGGCTGTTTTCCAGATGAATTTGTTGTGTGATTTCTTAAATAACCAGTGCTCACCATCATCACTGTAGCTAGAGTTTCCTCACCCTTTTTGGCTCGCTCAGGGATCCCTTCGAGAACACGGTGCTCGGGGTGCTGAGCAAGGCCGGCAGTGGGGCCTTTGAGGTGGATTTTGAGAACTCCATCGCCATTAGTCATTGTGTTTCATCATAACATCTTGGCAAGGCAGCGGGATTCCACCGTGCGCGGCCCAGCGGGGTGTTTTTGTTGCTCATCGCCCTGTCCTTGTGTCGCCAGGACCAAAACGAGCGCAGCTATCGCATCGTGAAGACGGCCTCCAGGAACACGGACATCAAAGGCCTCAACCCGCTGACGTCGTATGTGTTCCACGTGCGGGCCAGGACGGCAGCGGGCTACGGAGACTTCAGCGGGCCCTTTGAGTTCACCACTAACACAGGTAGAGACATGCCCGGCGATCTCTGGCTTTTCCTTGAGAGAACAGCGTGCACGTGACAGCGCTGTGTGTTGGGAGTTTCCCTTCAGATGCTTGGATTATGGGGCAACTATTCTGGGAAAAAAAAAGTTCCTCCAGAGCTGCATAACTCCTGGTGTGACTGTTAACTGCCAAGTCCAGTGTGGCATCTCTCATCCAAAGGCTGTTAGTGATGTGATGAATCTCACCCAAGACACCCATTTGGTAGCTTATATTCTAGATGAATGAAATGAAAATACCTCAACATGGCATAAGATGATGTACATCCAGTAAACACGTGGAAGCCATTGATTCTTGAGAGATTTATGTACCTATTACTGTTTAATGTAAATGTGAGATGTTTGCATATGTTTTTGGATTATCTCACTTGCAGGGGAATACAACTTTGTCATTCCCCTTTGTAAGCTATTGATGTAGTTCAATGAAGACATGATGGATTTGAAGTTGCCTTAGACTGTCATATAAAGAGAGAATGTTTGGATGATAGTCTCCGTAGAGCTTTTCTCTTTGTTCAAGGCCACAAGCAGATTTACCACAAAACGTGTTTGTTTTAGTGGCAGGGAGGTGATGTGACCAAGCCTATTTAATTCTGGCCATACAGGTCTGTTCAAGTCGCACCAGTCTGTGCCAGCATCATTTAGGATATTAACAGCTGAAAATAATCAATCCAACAGGAAGGGGGAAGACATTTTAAGACAACTTGTTTTCTTTGTGTCATCCGGGGAGTGATCATCTGGCCCCACTGGAAAAAAAAACAAAAGTAAAGAAAGAAGAGTGAAAAGCAATTAGAAGGGGAAAAAGTAGCCATTATACCCTCTGAGCAGCACTGGAGGGGAGAAGGAGAGGCAGTCCTTGTTCCCAGTGAACTGAGGTTCCCCAAATCATTATCAAACATCATGTCTTCAGTTAATTGGGGCCCTCTTGGAAAATTGTGTCAAATGACTATATAATGAAGGCCTGAAAGTGGGTTTGAGTACTACTCTAAACTGCCTCCACAAGCCAGAATGCCTCATTGAGCACTACCTAGGTTGATTTTTTTTGAGGGTGTCTGACACTAATGCTCCCTTTTCTGTTTCCAGTTCCTTCCCCCATCATTGGCGATGGTACCAATCCCACAGTGCTTCTAGTTTCAGTGGCTGGCAGTGTTGTTCTTGTGGTCATTCTCATTGCAGCCTTTGTCATCAGCAGGAGGTAAGAACTTAAGCTTCTCTCTCCCCCCTCTCTTTCATGAGGGAGCTTTTTGTCTCCTCCAAACAAAGCTAAATTCTTTGATTAGCATCATAAACAGTGCATTTGCATTACAAGCCTTCTCCCATGTAGCTTTGATCTTTTTAACATTAGTACCACAGCAGCATGTGATGTAATGGCAATAGTTCCAGCTCTATTTGCCCTTCAAATGCAAAGCTGATTCCAATAACTGGCATTGAGAAGCAAGCCAACTAGAGATTTGTGGATAGTGTAATTTGAAGTTAAGTTTAATGGGTGTGAGTACAGTAGATCTTCTTGGAGTGACTTGTTATATACAGGGAATAAACAACTATACTGTTGTGAAGTAAGCGACTGGGCTGCTGTGCTCCTGGTTTTGTCTTAGGCACTAGCTGTTTGTATGAGTCTTGGGTTAGTCCTTCCACTGTGAGTGGAAATGACTGTAAAAGAGAGGCCTCAGTCATTCAGCATCATATGTAGCAACACAACAGACTGAATCAATAGATTATTTGATTGGGGCAGAACCATAATCTACCAACTACTTGTTCATTCCCCCAAATACAACCCAGGTGTCAGGAAAAATACTATGAATGAGGAGGATAGTGTAGCAGAAACATAGTGTGAGTGCCTCTGACTTCATCTTTTATTCTTATCAAAAAGATCAGCAGGATTTTGGCTCCATGTATTTTTGAGAGAAAACTGGACATATCGCTACTTCATCTCAAGCCTGGGATCTGAGGGATGTGCATTTTCAAGACTGATCAGTCTCTGATCAGTTTAATGTTGACATCTGTAAACGTGCACAACATCCTCTTGATTTGCTCACTAAATGTCTTAAAAAGCAGTTAAGTCACTATGATTATAATATCTAGTAAGTGCTCGTGTCATAGATTTCTGTGGGTATTCAACTCAAAGGCAACAAGAAAGATGAACAGAACATATGGAAATGTAATGCAGAGAGACAGGTTTATTAAAAGCCATTGCAATGGAAAATAGCATCACTAAGCTTGATGACTTAATCTCTTCTCTGCTTTATTGATCGCTTTATTATTTAAGGCAGGATTGATAGCTGGATACATTGGATTTCTAATTATGAGTCGCCACCTTGGAGAATTGAGCCTCTCGAGTTGTTCTGAGATTATTCCTTCCCCTTCTCCCCCTATAAAAAAATGTCACTTCCCAAGGCTGATAAACACTGCTTGGTGATTGGCCCTCAATGGATCACTTTTTAGAAAATGAAATGTCAACCCCTTGCCCTCGTATTGATTCTCTTTAGTATCAGCCATAAAGCTGTCAAAGGAGAGGCTGCCTGGAGCCAGGTAGCTGGCAGCCTCGCTCGTGTGTGCGCTCACTGCCCAGGCTGCCTCCTCAGTTATCCCTGCCCACGAGTGTTTAACTGGGCAGAAAATGAAGCAGACAACAGGTGGGTCGCACAGGCAAAAGGCTGCTCCAGGCACTGCTGGGGATGCAGGGAAAAGTCATTTAGTGCAGTGGGAACAGAGATGCCCCGTAGCTCTGTACCGGTAGGTCCCCAGAGGCTGTGGAAGAGGAGAGACAGCAAAATGAATGAAATTCTAAGCCAGGGCAGCTGTTCTGTGCACAGTGATGCAGGGTACCTTGTTAATCGATAGCCTTCCTCAATACACAGCTCTCCTGTAGCTGGAAGTTACTCTCAATAAACAGGGTCTAATATCCACTATTACACTAATGATTTCAACCACTTTCCCAATGTCATTTAGAGATGTGGACTTTGGGAATGCTTTGTGATGATACCAGCGAAATTTAATAGCAAAATAATTAGACATTGTTTCAAAATTATTTTTGCAGAGAAAATTCTTTCCTGTCCATACAGTCCCCATGAGGAGGTTTTGTAGTATAGCCATGACCTAAAAGTCGTATTTATACAATCAAAACTGCTTTGACCTGCAGATGTGGCCTCTTGACATCCGTGAACTAAATGTTGGCACTGGACAGAGACTGTAGGTGACCACTTTTGGATGCTGGGTTATTATTACTAATTTAACATTTTGTATTTTTAAGTCATTACACAGATCCCAAAATTCATCTTCATAACAGAATTTGTCAGAGGACTTTGCCTTCAGGCAGTTGAGCTGTTTCAATTTATGTTTTTTTTTCTGTCCTGCGACCACAGCGTTTATATTAACAGGAGAACTGACCTGCCTAAATGTTAGTTTAAGCTTCCTGAGGTTCAGACGAGCATATTCACACCACCAAAAGCAGGAAGCGTAGCCGGAGTGTTTCTAAACCCTACCCTGCCCAACAGGAACACTGCGTAAAAGTAGAGTATTTCACATAGAGCTTTGAAGGATTTAGGAACAAGTGAAACAGTAAGATCCTTTTTAAAAGATGGAGGAAGATGGCTTCTACAAACCCTTTGGTCTTCTGAAGGTTTCTGTCAAACTCTTTTGTTTGTTGCATTCCTCTGTGTTCTGCTCTGCCAACCTAGCTGACCCCATCTGCCCACGTTTAGCTCTGGGTTTGGGGTCGGCGCCTTCCCTGGCCGTGGGTCTGAGCGCTGCCCTCATCCCCATCCCCTGCGGCTCCGTGGGCCGCACCTGAGTGCAGATCCCTGCCCGCCTCTCCATGGCCCACCTGGAGATTTGACCCCACTGCTCCAAAGGCTCCCGTGTCCCTGCCTTGAATGGCATCTGTTTAGTCCCCACCGGCCGCCCCAATCCCTGTAATTACAGAGTCAGTGGGTGACAAAGCCGCCCCTGTCACTCGCCGAGGCCGCTGTCCTGCCCGTGGGCAGCGCTCGGCGGCAGCGCCCGCTTCCCAGGGTGTCTCACAGGGAGCGTCCGGAGCCGGGCAGCAAAGGTCAGCAGGTGACACAGGGAGATGTGGAAGGAGGTAGTTAGCTTGGAAGGTATTATTTAAAGTTAATTAGCTGCAATTTCATTGTTGGAACAGTAATCCCTTTGTTTCCTTTTGCTTTTGCCCATCCTTGGTTTTTAGTTGGGGAAAGGTTATCTTTTTAGCTGTTAATATGGTGATTTAAATTTTTAAGTAAGATAAAAAGTATCTTTTTTTATACTTAAAAAGGACATTTGTGTTTCATATCTCCCATCTATATCAGAATAACAATAAAATGAATTTGAAGGGGTCCTGCTTAAAATGCAGAGTACTTTTATTCTTTGCTGTGAGAGAAACTGTGTAGTATCCAAAGCCATCTCTGCAGTTCCCTTACCTGACCTGGTCCTGTACGGCAAATATGGGTGAAATTTTGTGCTGACTCCTCCCTGTTCAGCTCAGTAACTCGGAGCAGAACATTGTCCTTTCATTTAACTCTGCTGTGTTACACCAGCGCTCTAAGTCCTCAGGCAAATAAATGTTTTAAATGGGCACTTGGATCCAGCGTGGTTTTTAATAATGCACTTCTTGTGATTTGAAGTCATTTGTGCTTAATTGACTTTCATCCAAAAAAAAGAAGCTCCCAACCAATTATGGGGCATTCCTGCTTTTTATGTCTGAACACAAGTGCAGCTGATATTGTCGGGAGCTGTGAGACTTCAGAGTTCAAAGCTAGGGTAGTCTTGGCGTGTTCATCAGGATGGCTTTTCCTTTATTTTATGAATAATTTCAAGCTTGTCCTTGAAACGATGGGACATTTGCCCCTGACTTCCATAGGAATAGGCAAGCTGAGGAGTGGGCAGCAGCGAGGCCTTGTCTTTGGCAGTGCCTGTTCTCATGTCTGTTCTGAATTTTCACTGAACTATCTGTAAAAGCCCAAATCAAACCTTTATGTCTAGAAACCCTTAAACACCGGGGAACTTGTAATCACAATACGCATTTGGCAGAGCTGACTTCTCAATATCCTCTCTATCAGAGGAACCCCTTGTATTATTAACTTTTCTTAATGCCATTTACCCTTTGAGATTTAAGGCTGAACTAATTAAATATATAACTGGATGCATAATTGTGTGTGTAGGTGTAGAAATAATAATCCATAGAATTAACATACTATGCAATACATTACTGTGTTCCCCTCAAAGGTTTAGTAGAGGGATTTTACCATCAGGAGTTCTTGTTGTCCCCCTCAATTAAAAAGAAATCTGCGTTTTGATGGCCAGGTTCTTTGCTTCAGTTGTGATTTCTGTGTTTATAGACTTCCAAAATTTTCTGTTAAATGAGGGGTAGGTATTGGCATTTGCCCAGTTATGTTTGAAAATCAAGCTACCAAAACACCTGTGCTGGAGTGTTTGAGTCCATATATGATTGCTAAAAAAGCAGCTTGTCCCTTTTTCTTTTTTTTTTTGCCCTGAATTGCAAATGTGCGTTTGAAGAAGTCGTAGCTGAAATGCAAGCTTGTCTTTTCTTTGTGTAACCGCCGAGATGCAAATCCGGACATTTGTGTTCCCTTGATGCTCTGATGATGCCAATAACCCTGGGAGCAGTGTGCGCGGAGGAGGCTCCTGCCCCGCCGTAGGTCGTGTCCGGGCTCTCGTCCGGGAGCCGCAGAGCACAGGCCGTGGCAGGTGTGAGCAGCTCAAGTCCCAGCAGGTCAAGCAGAGGAGCTTGTCTCAAAGGAAGATGTTTATTTTGAACGTAATGCTCTTTTCTGCTTTTTGACAGGCGCAGTAAGTACAGTAAGGCTAAGCAGGAGGCCGACGAGGAGAAACACTTGAACCAAGGTAAAAGGCAGTGGGGCTGGGGGATTCTGAGTTGGTTCATAAAACATGTCTGATGTTCTGATGCTTTGGAAATAAGGAATGGCATTCCTCTTGAGAGGAATATATTTGTTTTCCTTGTTGCAACCATCCATAGACAAAAAGTTTGTATATGGAAATGCATTTTCTTAACAGGGATACTAGAAGTGTCTGTATAAAATATATTTGGGAGGAAAGACAGGAAGAATGTTCATCTATTTGTTTCCTTTATTCCTTTCCACTAGCAGACTCCTCCTCTTGGCTAGTACTATCTAGGCATGACTTTTTGCCACACTTCTCTGCTGAGCAGTATTCCCATCTTTCTGGATGGGTCAGAGGCAGTGCTGCAGAAAAGGAAGTGCAAATCTTGCTGCCTTTTTTTCAGGACTGAATCCAACTATCACCCAGGTGCCAAATTTAGGATGTGAGCTCAGAATTTCTCTGTTCCCAAAAGGGAAATTTCATGGCTTTCATGAATCCATAGTCCAGCTATTGGCCTGTTAGTGATGGTGGTGATTGGTGAAGCTCATTTATTGGCAAATGCCTGATCTTTTTTTCTATCAATACTGGAAAATATTAAATCTTTAGATTAAAAAGTTCCACTGGGGAAAAATACTTTTAAGTCCTTCCTTCTTCATCAGTCATTCCTGGCTTCCAGTACTTTTTTATTGTACACTCTCTTTGGTGTTGTATATCATTAAGACTTCAGTCTCATATGTTCTGTGTTCAGCAGCATGTAGATCAGTGACTTCAAATAAAACATTTCTGCCTTGCAGGTGTTAGAACATATGTGGATCCTTTTACATATGAGGATCCAAACCAAGCTGTGAGGGAATTTGCCAAGGAAATTGATGCCTCCTGCATAAAGATTGAAAAAGTTATTGGTGTGGGTAAGTGCCAAAAGTTTTGTATTTTTTTGCAGTAAATGGAGTTTTAAATTGGCTTTTTGGAGAGCTATCATTCAGTTGTCTTTGTATGATGGTTCCCCAAAATGAACTGACAGTTACAGTTTGACAACACCAAGTGTTGTCAAGTGCTTCAGACTCATGACCAATGGGTTCTCGTGCCTTTTTCCTGAAGGGGAATTTGGTGAAGTTTGCAGTGGGCGTCTCAAAGTACCAGGAAAAAGAGAGATCTGCGTTGCTATCAAGACTCTAAAAGCTGGTTACACCGATAAACAAAGAAGAGACTTTCTGAGCGAGGCCAGCATCATGGGACAGTTTGACCACCCCAATATCATCCACTTGGAAGGTGTAGTCACTAAATGTAAGTAGGTCATTTTCATGACAAAGCCAATTTGGAAGTCACTGAGAAATTAAATCTGTGGAGATGTTTTTTTTTTTTTCCCTTCTTACCCTCTCTCCTGTGAAATGACAGATGGAACAGATCCACTGATAGCTAATAGGAGGAAATCAGTGCAGGACAAGTCATTAATCTTGTTGTCAGCTATAAATGGGTTTATGGTTTCAACTGATACTCTATCTGCAGGCAGCTTGTACAAGATTTTGTAGGAGGAATTAAATACTGCAGGGGTCGGGGCTTTTCTTTCCTTCTTGCTATGCCAAGCCGGCATCGTCCGCATCTTTGTGAAACTGGGCTGATTGTTACAGGAGAGGCGAAAGCAGATGGTGAGCCAAGAATTTAGAATGATTGCAGGAAAAATACCCAAACTAGTGTTGTATGTTTGAGGTAGAAAGCACAGATGCAGAGGGCTTTGAACTGAAGTAAGTTTGTTTTAGTAAGAAACGTGCTTATTTGTGGATTTTGATTTACAGATGTGATAACTTCTCTCTATTTTGCAGAAGCTACCTGGCTGATCCTTCCGTTTGGCCGGTTATTTTTTAGTGTTGTTCAAGGCTGTGTGCAGGCAGGAATTGTGTGTGAGGAGGAGAGCGCCGGAGCTCACGCGCTCGGCCGCGAGCTCGGGGCGCCCGGCTCCAGCCGTGGCACCTCCTGAACCGGGAAGCCCTTTCGGGCTCAGGGGCTTCCTGTTATCAGGGCAGCAAAGACATGAGCGAGGGAGCCCGCGAATCCCTGTCGGAGGGGGGGATTTGTGGAGCTTCCCTCCCGTCGCTGGGAGAGCGTGAGGCTAAGCAGGCGCTCGGCATGTGAACAGGGCAAGGAATAAAAAATAGCAGGGAAGAAGCTATAAAGGACAACTAGCAGAACATAAAGTATCTCCAGTAGAGATACTTTTATTCAAAACAAAAAGGAGAGTCTCTCTTTGGGTCACTGTGTTTGCCGTGGACAGTGATTCTTGTAGCACCTCTGTGAAAGGAAGAGGCAGAACAGGCTCTTAGTGTTGAAATCCCACCGGGGCTCTCAACCCCACAGCAGTTACAGCTCTGGCAGTTATAAATGACGGTAGGCATTTGCATAATGCAGTTGTCACTGAATTAAAATGATTTGAGATTTTCACCGCGGAGGTGGTCGCCTGACCCCAGAACGCTTCTTGGCCGGGCTCGCAGCGATTCTGCTGCAGGCCGGCTTGGTTACCTCAGGGCTGGGGTGCTGGGTAAACAGGGCTACTTAAGAAGGCATTCATCTCAATTTCTCCATAGGTTTCTGAATGCTGTGATAAATGAGTGCATTTAATAAACCGAAAATTAAAATGTGAGATAAATAGTGGAGTAGGTGGGGGTTGAGGGGAGCGAGGCAGCAGAGAACCATGAATATGTTATTGGCTGCTAGTCAAGTACTTTAATAATTGACTCACTGATGGTAACTTCTCCTCTCCTTCCCCCTCCCCAGCTCAAGAAGTGCCTGAGTAATGAAATTATGTGTTAATGCACTGAAAGAGTCTCCCTTTCTTCCTTTCTACTTTGACATAGTGTCTTTTGATTGAGGAAGGTTAATTAAAACTCATTTAGGTGTATTTGTTCTGTGGACGGCTCCTGGTCACAGTTGCAAGGATAAATGAGATGGTGAAATATGCAGATTGGGTTGGAGTTCTTTGTGTTCTCATTGAAGAATGTTTGCAGAGGTGAACTAGGGAGAGAATGGTGTTTTATCACATCTCTTCCCTTACGGATGCAAATACCCAGGCAAGGTCACCAAACCCACACGCCACAGTCTGCTTTAAACACCACCATCTCTTGCTGCTTTGTTCACACAAGTCAGCAAGGGCCCAGCTGCTGGGCTGGCCTTTCACAGGGATGCAGGTTTGCAGGCAGCCAAAACAGTAGGAGTTCTGTGTCAGCTGAGAAGGGCAGGAGAGTTAGGAACAGGAAAAAGTCAACAAATGCAGGATTGGGACTGACCAGGGGAAACGAATAATGATGGGTGAAATATATATATATATATATATATACACATATATATATATATATAATGCATCTATATGTAAGCCTAAGTGACACAATGTGAATTTTTCAGTATGGCTGGTCCTTGGAGCATATTGTTTTTTAATCAAAAAAGGGTTAGTTCAGAATAGAAATCTAACAAGAGAGGAACTTGGTAAAAAATGCACTGAAGTAGACATGATTATGGGAGCTTCTCAATGCTGCAGCATTCACAGCAGAGCAGTTTTCATAGCTGCATGGTCTCAAGGAGCTACTTCCTGATGAAAGAAGCAAGGAAAGGCCGCGTACTTCCGACAGGGTTGTTCCGTCTTGGTATCCACGGTGTCCGTGGACTGGGTGACGTGTCCTCTGATCCCTCCTGCCCTGGCGGCAGTCCCCTACTCAGAGCTGCTTCAGGCAGTTACGTACAAAAGCGCAGTTTCTCTGGGACATTCTCCTTACATAGGAGAAACCACTGTAGTTCCTTAGCTAACGCCAAGCTCTAGGGAGTGATGGGTTCAGGATGAGTTTCCATCCCCGGCTGGTGCTCACCAGCATGTGCTCCCCTGCCTTGAGGTGGTCTTAACAGTAAGGATCTCGGGAGCAGGCTTTGCCATTTTACAAGTCACTTAACTGCTCCACATCTACCACTGCTGTCTTTTAAAATGGAGATGACATTAGACTGATTGCTGCAAATATTCAGGTGTTGAAAATCAAACGTAATTAAGCACTGGAAATAATTAGTGTTACTTGTACGTACGCAAATGTTTTCAAATTCAGGGTCGTGTGACTTTGTAAAGTACTTGAAGGTAACATCAAGTGTTATTTTAGAGTTCGAGATGAAGGTAACATCAAGTGTTACCATTTTTAGACAGAAAAGTGCCTCGAAAGCACCCTGTGCCAGGAACGGCACATTTCTGCCCAGCTTGCCCAGGCTGGGTTCTGCCCTGCGCCGTGGGAAGCTGAGCGCTGCTGAAGCACTGCCCCGACGTGTGACACATCCCAGTGAATCATTTATCCTGTGGGTGACTTCACGAGGCAAATGGCTTTGGCTCATTTATAAATAATGAGAGACACAGGATACAGCTTCGAGATGGAGAACGTTGGGAGGAACAGGGTATATTTTGCATTTCTGAAAGTAGTTGTCTTTTAGTACCCTGTAGCTGCAGACAGTCTTCCAACTCCCTTAAAATACTGATGTCTCAAAAGAGAGAAAGGACCGAAGCATTCATGAATCCCATTTCGGAAAGGAAAGCTATATCATCTGCAAACAGTTTAATTGCAAGGAAGATTTCTGTCAAGCTTGAATAGATCTTTTCTTCTTAGATGGCAGTGATCAGTTCATATATTCTCTAGAGAGCAGGAGCCGCTTCAACTGGAGGCTTTGCCAACAAGTCACCCAAAGGGTTAACCTTCCAGATGGGCCTTTAAACATTCTTGGCCTGTAATATTCTTCTCGTGCTCCCCCCAGCTGAGGCATAAGCTTGGTGCATTTCAAATTAAATTAGATTGTGTAAGACAGGTGTCTTGGCAGTAAAATCATGTGCAACCCATTTTTATCCCATTAACATCAGTGTTCATCACAGATTTGTGTTTTTCTTTCTGTGAACTCTAGGTAAACCGGTGATGATCATAACTGAGTACATGGAGAATGGCTCCTTGGATGCCTTCCTCAGGGTAGGTGACTGCTTCCTAATAAGCTAAGGGGATTTTATACTGGGAAGCATTTTCTGGTTTCTTATTCTGCTTCTGTTTTGCCAAGGGATATCGAAAATACAGCATTTTAAAAGACGTGTTTATACTTCATAAATTCTGTTTCTTTTCTGGTTTTATTCCTATAAAGAAACAGAATAAATGTAAAGTAGAATGATGTATATTTATATAAAAATGTAATGTTTAAAATAGTAGGCTCTTTAATCCATGTTTAAGAGGGAGCAGTTTTGATTTGCTCCATTTTTTGAAAGCATCACTCTTCTGCAGACTCATTAAAACTGGATACATCATATACATCACAGGAAGCCGCAACAAAACTTCTGGGTTTGTGCTTTACCGGTGAATTACAGACACTAGTTAGGGGGAGAGGAAATAAGGCTGCATTTTCTTTCAGACAAGCTGGGGATCTAGAGATGTGCTCTCTGCCAGTTTCAGCAGTGGCAATAATGTAGCTTTTAGCGTAATGCTCTGTGATTTTCTTCCTTTCCTCGTATGCAGAAGAATGACGGCAGATTTACAGTAATCCAGCTGGTGGGGATGCTTCGTGGCATCGGCTCGGGGATGAAGTACCTGTCTGACATGAGCTACGTGCACCGGGACCTCGCGGCTCGAAACATCCTGGTCAACAGCAACCTGGTCTGCAAGGTGTCCGACTTCGGCATGTCCCGCGTCCTGGAAGACGACCCCGAAGCAGCTTACACCACGCGGGTAAGGAAGGAAGGAAAACATCCTCTTGGTTGTGCTGCCTATTTTTGTCTGGGAGATGACTTTTGTGTGGGAGATGACGTGGTTTGTTTTGAATTAATCTCAGGCATAAGTTAAAACCTGTATCACAGCATAAAAATAAACATTGTACCAGGCTCCATTGTGGGTGTAAACTGACGTGGTGGTACTGCTACATCAGTGGCTACATCAGTGTTTCTGCTCTGTGAAATGACCTGGGTTAGAGCCTGGGTTTCTATTCCTTCTGGCATTACAGAGGTACATAATTATTTGCAAGGGACAAGTTCCACTGAGGGTTGAGACAACAAGAGTGGATTTGTCACAAACATACATGCAAAAAAAAAGCAAAAAACACACTTTTGCTCATCCCAAAGATCTTCATAAATTTGACCCAAATTACTTGAGCTGGGAAAAGTTTGAGGCCCACATTCCCAAGATTGGTTGTGGTAAATGCTTTTGCCTCATTTTTTTGTTTTGTTTTGTCTTGTTTCCCTCCCATTTTTTCTGTATGTTAGCTTCCCACTGTTGCTAACTTTGCTAAGCCATTTTAGTATGCTGCTCATGAAATAATACTGATGCAAGGACTTCCTCCTACAAAACAACATCCCAACCATTTCTAGCCTTTGTACCAATACCTCGGTAATTAACACGTGCCTGAAAAAAAAGTCAGAGAGTTTATAAAATCTCTTTTTTAATTGCTTATTTTCTTTGTTTTTAAATATCTGCCATTCTCCATCTGTTCTCCCTAGTGCAGAGTTTGTTTGCAGTGCTCCATTTTTTGCAGTTTAATCCCCACACTCATCCTTTAATGGATTCACAGTTCATTACAGGAAAGAATAGACTCATGTACTATTAAACACTGGCCAGCCCTGGTATTTCTCACTCATAGGGGCGTCAAGTGGAAGAGGCAGCAGCAGAGCTCTGGGAAGCTGCATTCAGGGAAATCAAAACTCAGACAAATGCACAAGGGCAAGGCACAAATGGCTGCAAAGTCCCCCTTTGAATTTAGTGAGTGCAGATAGAGTGTTATGTTTTCTCTCAAAAGTGAACTACAGGGAATCAGTGCAATTTTGTATTCGTTTGGTATCAGTAATGAAGAATCAGGAAAATTTGGATGAACTCCACTGTACTCAAACAGCTAAATAAAAAGAGCTTATTGACAATTTTTTAAATGACAACCATATGGACGCAATGCATCTGTGTCCGTGCATCTGTGCTTGGAAGGAGGAATCAAGTTTTTCACAACCAGAGATGATACAGTAAAGTGCAATTTTTAAAGGGTCCTGCTTTAGGAGGGTGGTGCTTTCTGTTCCCTGTTAGTATTGGACCTCGTTGAAGTGCAGACGTGCCATGGCCGCAAGAGAGGCACATGCAGCCACGAGCTGATTTGCAAAGGGCCTGATCCAAAGACCAACGAAGCCAGTAGAAGACCCCTTTTGATTTCAATGGGCTTTGGAACAGGTCCATCATAAACACTTGAGAAATATATGAAGATAATAAACTATTAAGTATGCACACACTGCACTCAGTTATGGATAAAAGTATCTACAGGACTGCTGAGAAAAAAAACCTACCAAAATAAACTTAATCAAAAAAGCATAAAAGCAAATGAAAAAAAATAACTAAAAGCTTTGTTCAGCTTAAGTCATTCCCCAGATGTAACTGCAGGAAAGCAAAAGCTCAATTAAAAACACCTTGTATATTAGCATAAACAAAAGGAGAAATCTCTGGCCTGGGATCACTCAGCTAAGGCAAAATCAGATAAACAGGATGGAGAGAGTTCCTCTTAGAGCAGAGCAGAACCCCCAGTGGCCCAGATCAGATGCCCCAAGTGTTTTATTTGTTTAAAAAAGAGTAACAAGAGGCAGCTCTGCAACTGCTGCCCAGGCTGCCCTGTGCCTTGGTCCAGCGTGAGGCTCCGAGGGCTGGGAGAGCCCAGGGCCTCGCTCGCCTTCTCCCTGCCCTTGTAGGGTTTGGGATGTTGCCCATGGGAAACGCCGCAGCGTTCAGACATCTTCCCATTTCATCCTGTCTCTGTTTCACCCTTTTGAAAAACAAAATGTTTATAAACCCACTTTTCTGGAACAGGGCAAACAGGTTGGGCAGGCAAGCAAGGAAATAGTAATTAACAGCATGTACTTATTTGTTTTGTCAACTAAATCTCTAGCAGACGCTTTGAAAAAGCTCTGGCCCTTTCTCATCCTTCTGCATTGCCCTAAGCAGCGATGTCTAAGCGGGATGATAAAAATACATTTTAACAATTTGCTGGTTCGCCTCCCTGTGACTGAAGAAAACAGATGGGCGGCCTTGCCTCCTGGTTGGATGTGACACTTCCATGGCAAGAGGAGGACAAGCGAATGCCCGTTCGGGAGCGATCCTGGAGGGGCTGCAGGAGACGCTCCGCTTGGGGCGGCGGGTGGCGCTGGGCGGCACTCGCACCCCTGCGCGGCACCGACCGCCGTCCTCGTGTTTCCCTGTGCCAGGGCGGCAAGATCCCCATCCGGTGGACGGCTCCCGAGGCCATCGCCTACCGCAAGTTCACGTCGGCCAGCGACGTGTGGAGCTACGGCATCGTCATGTGGGAAGTGATGTCCTACGGGGAGAGGCCCTACTGGGACATGTCCAACCAAGACGTAAGGCTCCTCCTGAGGCTTCCTCGTCCTTCCCCTCTCCCCTTCCCCTTGGTTTTCCTTCTTTCGATGTCTTGTTGAGGTTTTCCTGGGTCGGTTGCCATGTGGTTATGATGCATTTCTCCCGTTTTCTTAAAAAGGTTATCGTAATTCCTGTTTTCCCAGTGAACCTCTCCAGAATAAAGACTTCCATGAATACCTCAAGGCTCATATATGGCCAAAGGAGGCACATTCTCAAGTTAGCATCTAGAGCTTATGCATCTATCCTCTCCCTCTCTCTTTCCCTGACCTCTTTGCTCTTTTTGCTGTCTCCTTTTTTTGCTTTTCTCTTTTTCTTTTCTCTTTCCTTTTTCCCCTTTTTTCTTCTCTTTTTCCTCTCCTCTTCGAAAGTGAAGTTATAAGTGGTTAAAGAAAGAAAAGTGAAGATTAGAGCAAAAAGAAATGAATGTATCCAAGCTGTCAGATCATAATGCTGAAAGAGAAGAAATGTGAATATTGATATTAAATCTCAATGTTATTGAAAGTCATTAAGAAAGAAAAAACACTTTAATGAGGCTTCTTATTAGTAGTTAATTCCTCAAAACCCAGTATGCTCATAATTCTTCCAAATGATTATATTTCTTTCAGGATATCTAAGGCAACAGATATGAAATTCAATCCTGGTTATCAGTTAGAGAATCCCCACAACAATCACATAGCTGCCCCTCGAGGACATTAAAAAGCAGCTTTGCTAAATGACCATCCTTAAATTATGCATGTCCTGTTTAACTGTACCATCTGGACTACTTCAGTGTATTCCAAGAGGGAACATACACAATGACTGCTATTTCTGAAGAGTATTTAATAATAATACTAATAAGGGCTTTTCTAATAGATTTTTTATTAAATTAAAAAAAAAATCCAGTGAAAATGAGGCATAGATTATCCATAATTCTTTTCCCAGGGGATTTATAAGCATAAAGGAGGAAGAAAATGTTAATCTGAATATATGGTCCTGGGAGTGGTTAAGACTTTTTGTGAGTCATCTGCTTTCATAGGTAGAACCAAACATTTTCAAAGGGTGTCTAGATGTGGATGGTATTTAATCTGGACAGCGGATTTAATCTGAATTCCCCTCTGATGCGAAATGCCTCTTCTGGCACTGGTCAGCGCTGCCCTGCTCTGCTAGCAGGAGGGCAGCAGGGCTGAGCCCGAGCACAGCACCCTCCGCGCTGCCCCGTCCCCGCCGCGCAGCGGAGCCGCTGCTGGGGCCCTGCATGTCCTCTGCGGTGTGCGCTCCGGACACCCCGTGGGTTTCCCCTGGACTGTGGGGAGAGCAGCGCTTTCCAGCCCGTTTTTGTCGAGGCTGCACACATGGCCGCTCATCTCGGCGTTTCCTAGCTCAGGGCGCGCGGTGCGGAGGGAAGAGGCTCCGTACGAGGGCTGTGCTGCTGCCAACGTGAGCTAGACCAGGAGGAGAGGGAGCAGGGATCATCTGCTGCCTTCTGGAGTTGATGGGGAAACTTGGGCTTCCATGTGCTGCACCCAGAGCTGCCAGATACTAACAGATCTGCTGTCCAGCTGTGGCTTCCCCAACCCTCTCTCCACCAAGGGCAGCTGCTTCATCCTAACGTGGGCTCTTCTGCCTTCCTTATGCCATTGGATCCCTGTTGAATCCAGCGGCTGCTTTGGGTGCTGTACCTAATATTCATGTTTTCTGTATTAATTGCTGCTGCCTAGGCTGAAGTGTGTACAGTGCTCTTAAACTCACAAATATACCCCAGTCCTCATAAACAGCTCCTCAGATTTGCTTCTCTGCTTGCCGTAGCCCCTTTAGTTTTTGAATTGCCAGGGAAAAATGACAGCACCGAGGCCACCAGCTGCTCGAGGCTGAGTGCAATTTCCCATATTGTTTCACTCAGCTGCGGATTTGTTTCCATACTTCGGATCTCCCTAAGATAAATGATACTCAGCTGGTAGATGTGAGTAGCATCTGATGCTCTCTAATGTCTTCCTAATTGCGCCACGTACAGGTGATTAAAGCCATCGAGGAAGGGTATCGGCTGCCGCCCCCGATGGACTGCCCCATCGCTCTCCACCAGCTGATGCTGGATTGCTGGCAGAAGGAGCGCAGCGACAGGCCGAAGTTTGGGCAGATCGTCAACATGCTGGACAAGCTCATCCGCAACCCCAACAGCCTCAAGAGGACGGGCAGCGAGAGCTCCAGGTTCGGAACGGGGACGGCCGGGGGAGCGCGCGGGATCGGCGCCGCGCGGGGCTCCTGCCCGCCGCGAGGGTCCCCGGCGCGCTGCAGGGAGCAGCAGTAATGTGGTTTTCTGCAGGAAAAGTACATCATCAAGTTTTATAAACCTGGATTTGTGTCGGATTTGCAAATGAGCATTACGGCATTACTGCCAGCGCCTTCCGGGCATTGGGGAGGCGTGGATTAATTTTTATGTGAATTTGAATTTAATTTTGGGGAAAGCCGGTTTCATGTCTCCACTGATCCCGCGTTACCTTTTTGTTTTGTTTGCTAAGCACAGCATATCTGGTATGTGTGAAAGGAGCACGAGAGGAAGGAAACTCCCAGTGTTGTAGGAAAAAAAAAATCTCTATTTTGGGGCAGAGCAGCAGTTGGTTTATGCCAGTGAAACACTGCTCAAGTAACAGGAGCTTCACTAATTCACACCAGCTGTGCTCCATTATTTTCAAATATTTTTGCTTTGTAAGGTGATTTTGTTTACAGCAAATCAGGAAAAAATATCTTAGAAGAAAGGAAACAAGTCTGCTTTGATAATTTACATACTCTTCCACTTTGCTTTTTTTTGCAATTTTCATGTGCTCTTTGGTGAAAAAAATATATATCTCTTTACAGGTATTTATGTATATAAAAATCATCTATGAATTTTTCTTTTATATACATATATATCTTTATTTTTTTTTCTCATTTTTACAAAATTCACTAGTCTGTTCAAGGTCACTTCGTGTGCCCACCTATCTATATGTCTTTATATTTCTTTTCTTTGGAGCACGGGGTTTCAAGTATGCGTATCACATTAATGTAATACAGGACTATACGTGGCGTGTAATTATGTGTAATTAGGCTGCAATCACCGCTCTTGTGCGAGACGGTGGAGCGGGAGCGTCGTAGCCGGCGCAATGGGCACGAGCCCAGCGCCGTGGGCAGCGCGGAGCGACGCGCCCGCCCGCCCGAGCTTGCCAGCGAATTGCTGCGCGATAATCGCCTTGGTTAGATACATAGCAGTGATCTGTACAGGCTTAGCGAAGCAATGTCATTTACAAAATCCACGGCCAGGGCCGTTGCCTTGCGCTTTGCTGCGTTTTGGGCACGGGGAGCCCCAGGTTTTGCTGGAGCCCCAGGTCGCTGCTCCTGCATTTCCTTGTCTCCAGGAGCAGCAGTTGCAGGGACCAAACCTGGCTCCGGATTCAGCTGCCTGATCAACCTCTGTGTCCTTCTCTGTTGTGTCCAGGCCCAGCACAGCCCTGCTGGATCCCAGCTCCCCCGAGTTCTCGGCGGTGGTTTCTGTCGGAGATTGGCTCCAAGCCATTAAGATGGAGCGGTACAAGGATAACTTCACAGCTGCCGGCTATACCACCCTCGAGGCCGTGGTGCACATGAACCAGGAGTAAGTACGCGGCGATGTAACAGAAAACGGGTAAATCTGGATTTAATCGGCCTCTTTTGCTTCGTGCTGCATATCGCTGCGCTCATTAAAGCGGTGGAATGCCTTTCATTTGGACGGAGCAGAGCTCTAACTGCCTCCGCGCTGCCTTCGCTGTTCAATTAAACATTTCTGTGCATCTGCTTTGCTCTCGCCGTGTCGCTTGCGGTGCCTGCAGACCCCTGCCCCGCCGCCGGCGCTGGACGCGCGGCGCTCAGCCCCGCTCTGCTCTTGTTTCCCGCAGGGACCTGGCCAGGATCGGCGTCACCGCCAGCGCCCACCAGAACAAGCTGCTCGGCAGCGTCCAGGCCATGCGCACGCAGATGCAACAGATGCACGGCAGGATGGTCCCCGTCTGAGCCAGTACTGAATAAACTCAGAACTCTTGAAATTAGTTTACCTCATCCATGCACTTTAATTGAAGAACTGCACTTTTTTTACTTCGTCGTCTCCTCGCCCGTCGAAATAAAGATCTGCAGCATTGCTTGGTGTACAGAGTGCGGAACGTGAGCGTGTGTGTCGGGAGGGGCCTCCAGAAATGACAAGCGTCATTTTAAACCAGACCTGGAACAAATTGTTTCTTGGAACATACTCCTCTGTTGATCAACGATATGTAAAATACATGTATCTATATAAATATAAAGTCACATTCGAGTTTTGATGCTATGTTTGCTGCCAGATACTGTGCTTAAGAAACAGAAACGAATTAACTTTCCTTCCCCCTGTGACCCGTAGGATTACAACCATAGTGTTTTATTTGTGGGCGAAACCACAGTTGTACATCTTTCACTGGAATGAAGAATCTGCCCGAGGATATTTTTTTGCAGACTTGATGCATCACTAATACCTTGCAGAAACCTCAGTGAGGATATCACGTGGCTGATCAGTGCCTGTCCTTAGTGAGCTCCCCCTTTGCGGGCTGGACCCACCTCGTGGATTACTGGGCAAAACTGAACTCGTGGGGAGATCCCGGGCTGCTCACGGGCTACCGAATCCTCCCGCGCAGAGACGCTTTGTGCACGTGTTGCCAGTAGCCAGCTGTGACCGTCGCGCTGTGGAGCCTTCAGACTGCTTCTCTTCCAAGGAGCGGTTCCCTTTGCCACGTGGAGAAGGTCAGTGGAGCAGGGAACCTGTTTTTCGGGTGCAAGATCGCACCGACAGGGCCAGCAGCCCCTCTGAAGTGCCGATCCTCACAAATGTGCCAAGAAGGGAAGGCAGGGAGATGCCCTGTCCTCGGATGGGCACTTGGGCTGTCAGGAGACGAGTCCCAGTCGCAGCGACTCGATTAATACTGAGGCTTCTCGAACACTTCTTGATCAGTAAGAAGGGCCCCCAGGAATGTGTAAACTGGATTCCAAGGTCATTGAGAGGAGGAAATTTATGTGAAGACTTTAAATGAGAGAGAGGATCAGTTTCATATATGCTGTGACGGGAAATGAGAGGACTTTCATGGCACCTGAATAGACATTGCCCTGCTGGTGGGCCGGGCATAATGTCAGGAAGATGAGATTTATATTTTGATGGCAATAGGATTGCTTCTTTGGTCCATAATGTTTTAGTTCCACTCTGCACCTGACAGCATCTTCAGAAATGATGGAGGTGCTTTACATTCATATCTTTTTTACATTTGTTTTAGATGCCAAACAGCCGAGCTGGACAAATACTGTATCCACAGAGCTGCTGCCATCAGTCTGGGTCACTTTTATCAGTGACTTGATTTCTTAACCAGCAGCTCTCCCTCACTCTTGACTTTTACACACAGCAACTTGTTCAGGATATGGGGTGCTAAATTTGGACCCCGTCGAGCTGTTCTGCAGTATTACTCATAAAAGCTTTTCCATTTGGAGGAATTTAAGATTTCTTTTAAAAAACTGCTTAAACCAGCATGTTTTAAACCATCATTTTTTCCAGGCAACATAAGAACGGGCTGCTCATTTTAGAGACCTGACAGTTGTACTTTCAGCAGCAAAAACTCTTTTCCTCCTTAAGTGCAGAAATATTTTAAGATTCCCATTACTGTAAATCTGTTACATAAAGTTGAGTTTGTCTTTTTTTCCATAAAACCAAAATGCACCCAATTTCCTGGACAATTTGAAGAATTGTTTTGTTGGCATCTAGTAACAGTTGTTCAAAGTACTTCAATTTTCCATCCAGGATGAATGTAAAATGTTGTCCATATAAAATGAAAGCTGTGGAGGCAGCTGAGGTGCCCGATGTGCAGAGCTGCTGCTCGTGGTTATTGGCTGCTAGGGATGAAACACGCTGGCGAGAGGACACGCACTCGTGAGTGATCTGAGCTGGAGGAACGCAGGTTAAAACGTAACCCATGGCCCCTTTATGCTATATATCCACTTACATCATGGCCCTGAAACCAGGTTTACACTGCGGCTGCTGCTTGGCTGTTGGATGGAGTTCCCACTTGGGCCTCTCCCTTAGGGATCCTGTGTTGGGAAATGGCTGCCTGGAACTGGAAAGCTCCTGCTCTGGTTGGTGGCCTATCAGTGACACAGGGCAGTGCCAGGGAGGAGCCCCCAACAGCCCTGGCCTCATCTCCTCTGGCATCTGGGCAACCTGCAGCCCTCCCTGCCTCCACCACCGTCCTAGGAAATCCTCCCGCCCTGCTCTGGAGACGCTGGATCCCGGGAACTTGATCCCGTCTCCGCTCTTCGCAGGGCAGAGGGAGTTGAGGACTTCTCCCGTGAGGTGATTTGGCCATTGTACCCGCAAGGGAAGGGTTGACGAAGCCAGGACAGAGAGAGCAGTGCTCATGGGGGAGATCTAGGTAGGTGTGCGTCTGCTATTTTCATATATTGCTGTTTTCTTCTGTGCAGGGAAATCAAGAGTTTGCTTCCAAGGCTCCCAGCCCGACCTGTTGACCATGGAGGACCCTAAGACTGGACAGGAAGCCTTCTGGATCCCCAGCTACGTCTTCCCTAGCACTGATTCTGGGAAAAACACATTGAACAGTCATTGGTCCCTGAAGAGTGTGTGACTTTTGCTTTCTTTTTCTTCTCCAACCCTCCATTTTTTTTTCCTCATTGGAACGTAACTAACTCAGACTCAGCATCCAGTTGCCACTTGAGGAATGTACTGTGTCAAAACCCTGCAGACTTCTTGATTTTTTTTTTCATCCCTTCTTTCTCTTTCTACCTTTGGTTTTATTTATATATATTGTTATTTCCTGTCCTCATCCCCGTCTGTCACGGCTGCATCTCGGAGGAGTGCAGGTGGCAGAGCACTACCCACGTTAGCATGGACGCCAGGCCTGGTGCCACCGCGAGGAAGCCAGTTCCTGTGAGCTGCCCGTATGCGTTGCTGAAGTGACATTTTACACAAAAGGTGCCATTGCAGTGATATATTTTTTCCCTTGAATGGATTGTTATGTCCTACAAACGGCGCGTACGCGCTGGGGGGGTGAGTGCGAGTCACCCGAGGGCCCCTCTGCGCTGGCAGCAACAGCACACGCGGTCAGAAAAGGGCTCCGTTTCTGTATCTGCAAGTGTGTTCCTCCGCTGCCACAGTAAGCTTAGTGAGTAGTTCTGCAGCCTAAAACGGGCCCTTTCACGTTAATTTTGGAGTGGTGGATTCCAGGATCCATAAGGGTGATACAGATTTTTGTAAGTATCATTTGTTCTTACCTTATACCCTGTTCATGATCAAAACCAACCAGTTTCCAATGACAAGGGGATGGAGGCAACACTTGCGTATCCGTCCATTGGTGACCCTGAACTGAATTCTTAAGTAGCCTTTTTTATCTGCAGAAGTAGGATTTTAAAGACTTGTTGAATGCGAACAAATATATGCAATTCTTCCATTCACAGAAGCACCCTGCAAGCTGTGAAAACTTTTTATCTGGTAACTTAACAACAAAACCAGATTCCTTTGCTCCCAGCACAGCCGAAGAACAAAAATGCCACAAGGCTTTTAAGGTCACAGCCGTGAGCAGAGGCCCGTGCAGCAGGACCCAGAGCTGCGCGCGCAGCACAGCCAGGGCCCGAGCGGGGTCCCAGGGCTGCTCCTGTTCCCTCCAACCTCCCGTCCCCTCTCAGCTCCTCCCGGGAGGAGCCGGAGGCCGAGGGAGGAGCAGGAGGCTGGGAGGGCGCACAGAGCCGATGCCGCCCGCGGAGCCCCCCTTTGCCCCAGGCTCCCCGCGCCGCGGGCCGGGGCTTGTCCAGCTCTCCTGCCGTGCTAACTTGGTGGTGGATCGATGTATTAAAATATATATGTATAAAATACAAAAAGGCTGGTAAGTAACCAGTGAACGGGACTTAAAAAGCAGTATTTTTCTTTTACGTGACATTTTCATAACCAGAAAAAAAAAATCTGAAATACTAATCAGACAAATAAAAAGAGAGTGCATTTATTTTTTTGTATCACTGCAAGTATGTTGGAATATGCAAGGACTGTGGTTAAAATTAGAATGTATGAGGCATATTATAATTTAGTTCATACTGAAAAAATCTAACAGCATTTCTTGGTTCGTGCATTTGAATGATCTCTGGGTTAGATATATAGATTTTCTATTTTGTTTTAATTTGTAATTTTTTCCCCTCCATGAATTTTAGGTACACATAACTTATGTCATTTATTTATGGTCTTTTATACCTAGTTTGTAAAATTGTAAAATAGCAAACAATGCAAACATTTGCATTTGAAAATAATAAAGTAGTTGCTGTACAAACCTGAAATGGGCTAATACTATATTATTGCATCCTTTTGTTACTTAAATGTGCATTTGCGACAGATACAAGTACAGATCTGCGAGCAATAACGCTGGTCTTTGCCCCAGAGGGATTAATTCTCTCCAACAGGCTTCCCAGGAGCGAGTTTTAAGGGAAGCTGCTGTCTGCGGTGCCGCACGTTCTGCCAGCGCCCAGTATCGGCAACGCGGGAAAGATGCTGCCGTCAGACTGCCCTTGTCAGTGATCCCAATGGTTTTTCCTGGGGCAATATACAATCTCCAGTGGGAACTTGCCTAAGAATGAACTGCAGGATCTTGCTATGAGTTTCTCTGGGACTCCGGGGATACTCTGGGAATGTTCTCTCTCCGCATCCACTGCCTGTCCCTTTCCTGGGAACACTTGGTGCCTGGCAGGAAGCTGAGAGTTTTTGGGGTTCATCTGGGGCCAAGGTTTCTCTTTTCCCTTTCAGTTCCCAAATCTAAAAAAAAAAAAAAAAAAGTCATCCAATCAAAACTTTCACCAGAATGGCTTATTTTTTTTCAAGAATACGGATTTTAGTGGAAGAGCATGTTGCAGAGAAGACTATGGCCACCCGTAGCCCATTCGTGCTCACTCTGCTCCTCACCCTCAGTGAACATACATGAGTATGTTCACTGCCTGGAGGCAGCGGATTCTCCTTACACCCAGGGCTCACGTATTTGCACCTCCGTGGCAGCGTGTGTAGCTGCACAGGGATTGAGCGTGGAGCAGTGTCAGGAACGGGCACGGTCCATCTAGAGATATTGGGGCTGTTTTCATGTCAAGAAAAACAAATGGATTGTGACAACTGCCCAAAAAAAAAAAAAAAAAAGGGTGCACTATGCACTAAATCAACAGCATGATTAAAGCCGGAGCTGCGTTTTGGACCCTGACCTCCGTTATTTTACCCTTTCTCTTTTAAGGAAGTGCCCTTGGGCCATGGGCTGATTCTCTGCTGAATGGGTTGCAGACCTCTGACATATCTGGTTTCTGGCTGCGGCCCTGAACATAATTCTTTGTTTACAGGAGCCTCCTAGAAAGCTGAATGAATGTGTAGTTTTCTTCAAAAAAATGAAATTAAAAGCTAACGCATTCCTTTCCAATCAGCTCAGTAAAATGTATTCTCCATGCATGGATGGAGAATGTAGCCACAGGAATACTCTCTAGCAACTTACTTTTATATAGTAAATAGTATGTAGGCCAATTATATTCCAGTAATCTGCTCTGGATTACTAGCCTGTAACCAGACCAACAAAAGGTAATGAAATCCTTGTCCTTGTAGTGCTTTTGGATGTAGTCGTGATTCTGCTCTACAGAGCCTTGTATAATGACTTAAATGAGCTGAAGTTTTTGGTGTTTGAAAACTGCTTTCTGTGTATTTATCTATTTATTTTTAAAGAAAGTGGGTCAGCAGGAGAAACCTTCACCGTGGGACTCCCCAGCGTCCGCCCATTCCTGCCAATGTAACTTGCTGCCTTGGAGTCAACAGCTGCGATCTTGGGGCCGGGCAACCTAGGGCCGCAGCAAGGGAGGTGCTGGCAGGCGCCTCCATCCCCGTTGTGATGTTTGGGAGCCGGGCTGGGATCTGTGTTCTGGCTGAGCAGCCACTGCAGCTGGACAAGCCGGAGATGCTCTGAAACCGCCGACATCTGGAGGCTGGGGGAGCACCTGAGCCAGAGCTTTCCGCTGAAACTCAAACATGCCATAAAAAACTCTTGGAGCTTGATGTCATCTCGCTGCCACGGGCCAATGGGATCAGATGAAAACACTTAAATTCTGTACGATCTGCTGGCCTTTGCTGCCTGCGCAAGACTGCAGAGTTGCATTCATTATACGGCAAGGACTGAAGCGTGGCTGCTTTCACCTTTATGAAAAATTGGTCAAGTTTTCTGGGGGGAAAAATACTTCCAAAAAAAAAAAAAGTGAGGTTAAAATTGAATGGTGATGATGTTCTTCCACACTTAGGAAGGCTGCTGGGCTGATTAAAGCAGCATTAATATCAAAAGCATAAGGAAGATGACACTGAAGATATAATAGTAAGGATAAATTAATTGATCTAGTCCCTCAGGGGCTATGAATTGATTCTACTGCCCTGGTTTGCATCAGCTTACAGACCTAATCCTTAGCCATGTAATAAATGAAGGTAACTCTTCTTTCTTTCCAGAAAAAAAAAGATAAATTTTCTAGTGTTTTCAAGTGATTTTAAAGATTGTTTTTAAGAATTCACTCAAGCAGCGATAGCACATTCAGGCTTTTTCTTATGTTGCCATTCATCCAAATATTGGAAGTATATATTTATTAATACAAAATAACAGTATCAAAGAGCAGCCAGTCCTTCTGTGCAGGCTCAATACTTGTTTTCAGGCTCCGACGGTGCCCGCAGATGGGTTTTCCTTGGCTGCACGGCGAGGGCTGAGCACCGGCTTCCTGGAGCCCCCGTGTCACTGGGGTTCTCAGGGTGCTCAGCCAGGGCTGCTGGAGAGACGGGGCAGCCCTGTGCCACGGACCAGCTTTGGATCCCTCCTATCCACAGATGGAGGAAAGAACAAAAAAGAAAGAAACTAAACCACCTTCTGATGCATTAAGCGAGTTTCAGGCTCGGGCAGGTGACGCAGACACCAAGTGCTCTCAGTTATCAACGAGCTGAACACGCGGCAGACGGCTCCGTTCTGCCCAGGGACCCATCTCCATGTGCTGTGCCCGAGACCGTGGCCTTCCCAGGAGAACCCTGACTGCCTGCACCACCCCCATCTCCGAAGCTTTTTTATGCAGCTACTTCACTTGTCATCTGCTTTTGTGCTTCTTGTCGGCCTGCATCCTGCTAAGAGACGCTTCCACTGTGCCCTGAATTTGGGAGCTGGATAGTTTGGGAGCCAGTTTAGCACCCTGCTCTGCTGGAATCAATGGCTACACTTTTTAAAATTGCTTGTGAAAATGGGTATAGTCAATCTGCGAACAAAAGGCATTCGCCTACTGCTAATGCCGTCCCATGTGGGCGATTGATTAGCTCCAGCTTACTCGCTTGACTGCGATTCCTAGGAAGGAGTCACTGCAAAACAGGAATGCACACAACGGTGTGAAGGTTTTGAATAACCGGCAAGCTGCATCTTACCCTGGTTTTGAACTCAACGTCATTGAGTGTTTGAGAACACGCGGCCGTCTGGCAGATGGCCGGTTTCACGGCAGCCAGCGCTGCCGCGGGTGCCTGCTTGGGGGGCATCGCCCCGGGCCACCCGCTCGCTTGGGCTCTGGCCTCCTCGGTCCCCGGACCCACTTGGATACGCTCAGGACGTGTAGATCTACCAGCGTGAGGTTTTAAATCGGTTCAACTGTTTTCACTTGCACAAGAAGACATGAACCTGCCAGGTGCTGCAGCACCGTTTCTGCAGCAAAGCTGCTGCCATGGCGTGTTGCAACGTCACTACTGCTCATTTTCCAAACGTTAAGACAACGCCAGCCCTGAACAAATGCAGGTAACACCCCGGAGGCTTTGATCCAGGGCAGCCCGCCTGGAGGTGCCTCAGCTCTAAGGGAAGGCCTCCCCTTCGTCCTGCAGCTCTCTGCTAAACCCAGTGACAGGCCAGGGCCAGAGCTCTCCTGGGACCAGTGGAGGAAGGGAATTTTCCAAAGGGCTCTTGGACCTGCTGAATTCTTTGCGAAAGTCTATGTTGTGCTCTCCACCATTCTCTGATGATAAACTTTCAAGATCCATCCACTGTCTCTTCAGGGGAATGCCCCCCTCAGTGATGAAAACTACTTTGTTGATGTGGATTTGGGTTTGCCATTCAGTGCTAGCAGCTGTGGATATTCTTTTAGTCCCAACTTTCACCACGGTTCTTCTATGGCTTCTCAGACACACCAGCTTCATGTCATATGGTGTCCTATGGTGTCTTCAAGTGACCTTGCAAACCATCAGTCTCTTTCTAGAACATGTTTTGGATCTTCGATGAAGTCACTACAAACCTTTAATATTATAGATTTGGTTAGTGAAAAACTTTTTATTTTTACCTGTGCATAGGAATAAGCTGCTTGGGGAGAAAATGGTAATATACTTTTGACATGACACCGTTCTGCTCTCCTGACTTCAGCTGCATTACCTCTGCTCCCACCTGCGGGTAAGCGGGACTAGTCGCAGCCAGAGTTACCCTTGCAAGGTGCATAAACCACCTGCGGTCAATCTGGCCCAGCTCGTGGGCATCTCTCCCAAGTGCAGCCCACAAGAGCCCTCCTGGGCTCCTGGCCTCCCGTATAGCTGGCAGCTGTGCTGACCTGAGGGGCAACTGAGAGCAGCTGGGCCCCTGAGGATGCAGGAACATTTTTGCCCTCCCCAGGCTTTGTGGCAGCATCAGCAGTGGTATCAGTAGGTGCAAATAGTGTTCCTGTACGAGAGCAGGGGATCCCAAGCCTGGGATCATCCAGAGTGATGGACGCGCTGGGGCCTGGCCAGGAGCCATCACAGGATCTGCGCTGGGTGCCCCGGCCCGGGTGTCCGTGCAGGTACCTTGTGCACCCGAGCGAGGCTCTGCCTCCTCCTCCACCCACCCAAGCCAGGGAGAGAGAATCAGTGAGCAGCAAACAAGGGGGCTGAGGTCAGAAGCACCTCCAGAATCACGTGTAGTTGGGTGTGCGTGGATATATATTTTAATTGAAAGCAGATTCTTTTATTATTTATTGTAGTTTTGCATGGTGTGATGTGGTCTCTGTTCAACTCTCTCCAAGAGTTAATTGTTGTTGAACACTGAGCCAACAGACATGGGCTGTTGTTAATCACAGTGGAGGATGAAAAGCTTCAGGGAATCATTCTGTGCCTCAGAAGTACTGTATTGATCAAGGAACTTAGGAGTAATAAATACACAAGGACTTTGGCCTGTTGACAGAATCACTAGTACATGTTTACAAGTTTTACCTGAAGCTCCCCTTCTAGTTTTTTTTTAAGGTTTTTATATTTTCATCTGAAAAAATGCATGAACCAGCAGGTACTCCACTCGCTGCTGTTAGCAGTGCCAGTGCAGTGCTCTTTCGGCTGTGCCTTGGCTTCCAATCCCTTGACCCACTTGCCCTCGATGCAAACCATGTCCCTCTTCCTCAAGTCAAACTTTGCCTGATGAAAGTCCTTGCTTATTGCCTTGTCGTTGCTTCTTATGCTCATCCCAAATTATTCATGTTCCCTATTCTCTAGCTCCCATTTATGTTGCTTCCTGACATAAACCCCACTCATCCATTGCTCTCACACTGTCACGGGTGAGAATTTTCCAACTTCCCAAGTCCTGACTGCGCCGTGACTTCCTGGCAGATCCACTCTGATTACAGGATTAGTGACTCCTGCCTGCCATGACGCACAGCCTGCGTTAACAACAGCACCTCACGCAGACACAAAAGTATTTCAGGGATAAATGATAAGTTCACCCCTGAAGTCACAGGGCTCTGGAGCGCTTCCTCGGCCTTGGTTGCCCACCAATGCTCTCCCACATACGTCCACCACACTCTGCAGATGAGTTTCCCCTCCTCTATAGATGAAAACCTGTGCCTGGTTTTATTGAAGAACTGCCCAGACAAATTACAGTGTTTCTGTAACCTGCCCCGCTTCCCAGCACAGGACCAGTCACCAGCTGATTTCGTAATGCTGAGTCCTATTTCCTTGCTGGGTTTTTTGTTCATCCTTCCTTTTCCTCATTGGTTCTAACTTTAATTTACTGCCAATGTGGTATCAGCAGCAAGTCCTTTGTGCTTGGATTAGGAAGGGATGTCCATGAACTCACAGGCTTACTGTTTCAAAGCAGAATACCATTTTAGTTCATCTTTAATCTCATTATTAGTGGGAACAACATAAAGAATCCTAACTTGAGCAACTGGAGGTCCTATCTGTGGCAAAAAGGTGTCCATGGCAAGGTATGAGCCTACGCAAAGAAACAGAGAGGTCTCTTCCATATATAATGGCCTGACCTAGGTTGTGTCCCTGTGGACACACGAACTGCAGCTGAGGATTGAGCTAGAGCAGCAGTGAAGTGCTGGGATCAGAGCTCCGGTTGCTCCGTTTCTTTCACTTTGCAGCTCTTGCTCTTGCCTTCGGCCTGGGGCTTTGGTTCAAGTGAAACCCGCCGAAATGGCCGAGCCCTGGCTGTGTGTGTGTTTGTAAATGAGACTTGCTACATGTCGAAATGCTCTTTCTGTTTATCTACTATTTTGTATACCCAACTGGATCATTCTAGTGGATTTGCTGAGGAGTGCGGCCAATCGTTCAGCTCATGAGCTGTCGTCTTTAATTCATCACTATTTGAAATCAGTGTGTGACTGGGCAAATGAATTATATGGTATCTTTTGCTGTAGTCTCAATTAATCACATTTTCTCAGCAAAAAAACATCTTTTAAAAAAACAGACTCCGTGCACTTTGCATCCTAAGGGCCAGATTTCCAGAAGTGCAAAGCAGCCTTAGAGATGGCTTGAGGAGTCAGCTGGGGCTTTCTTGGCATAAAGCAGCACAGAGCAAACGCAGTTTGTCTCGCAGCACTCGGGCTCAGAACAAGCACTGTGGGTGGGTAGAAAATTGTGGCTTTCGGTGCTGTCTTTGCTTGGCCCAGTCCTGCAAGCGTGTCTGAAATGGGAGTGGGGTTGGCCAAAACAGTTCCGACCTGCAGAAACACAAAAAGGAGCGTGTTACCGAGGCTCCAAAAGAGGGGAATTTGCTCATTTTTACAGCTGTCACGATACAAGGTGAAGTCACAAATTAACAATGTGCCATCTGTTCTGATGAATTAGAAACACACAACACGCTATCTATATTAACCAATTATCCAAGTAAAAGCAACCTCAGAATGCAGAATCTGTTGTTTGTTAAAGTGTTCGGAACGGGGACAGCAGACCCGAGAAGGCTGCATGTGGCCTGAGATGCAGGACGGATGTTTGTAATGTGCTACATACGTCCCTCCATGCACATCTGATCTTGTGCTGGCAGCCTGGGCTGTTATTCCATTTGCTTTGTAAATTTAAAAAGCAAAAGCCCCAACTCTTCCTCATGGAAGATGAGAAGATTAGCTTTTTTTTAATCTCTGTTTTAAGCGGACATTAGTAAAACTGATTTCTGACAAAGTAAAAATCCCAAGAATGTTCTAATACTTCTTAGAGAAGCTGTGTGAACCAGTGTCAAAAGTGGGGAAATTTAAAAAGGTGGGAGATGGAGGGGAGAGGTTGGCAAAGAGGAATGACAGAGCTCTGGCTGGGAGAAACAATCCTGGATATTATTGCTTTTGGGGTGGAATGAAAGGGCTGTGCCCTCGGCTGGCGTTAATTGCTCTAACTCTGCTCAACTTAGCATAGGATTGATTCACAGCAGCTGTAATCCTACAGTTAAATCCTGTCCCCACTGGGAGTTTTGTCACTGTCTTCAAAGGAGGAAAGTTTTTAACGGGACTGTTACTTTATACAATCGCACTGTGCATCTCGTACAGGGAACAGCAAAGGCCCCGGCTCGGCCCCCGTGGCCCTGCGGGCGGGCGGGACACAGGCAGCTCTGTGAACCGCAAGGGTTTACTTCACACCTGCTTTTGAAACGCCATTGTCTGACTCATTATTTTTCAGTGAAATTATTGAAAAGTGCCATGTTACCCCATTTTCAAACTCAAGCCAGGTGAAACTTTAGGTTTTGGCTTCTCATGATAAGGGTTTGGGTGCAACCCACAAAAACAAAGACTGCAGCTGCAAGTGTTCACAGCAGTCAACTTGGCTCCACTTTGCTGAACACAGGAGCCTGCAAATATTTTTTACTAAACACGTCACACATATCAGGTGACTGTGAGTCCTTGCTCATTACAGGGTAAGCCCAAGGAAGCCAGACATGGATATGAGACATGAACCAGGCTCACTGATTCCTCCGGGGTGATGAGAATGATTAAAGATGACACTCCTCAACCAGACTAGGCTGCATAGGGTCTGTGTGGAACTGGCCCGTAGGTATCTGCATCTCAGGGCTGAGCTACAGCAGCTATAGGGCTGTCCATATGAACTATATGAACAGGAAAACAGCATGAAACACCTCATATTTCTGTATCCCTTATGCTTTTTCCAGCCTGGAGTTCTGGATGCACCAGAAAGGAAGGTGCATTTAGGTGGCTGCAGTTTCAAACACTGTCTCTGCTTTATTTAAATACGTGGAGTTATAAGGTGTGCATGCAGCCTAGTGACACATTCCTAATTGTCTTATTCACAGATGTTGAACTTAAGACGCTAAATTCAAGTTTCCTTTGGCATGAACTAGGCTCTGTTCCTCAGGCTCCGAGTGAAATAGTGTAAGAAACATCAGAATCCCTCTGTCAACACCGTACAGATACACACAAAGCCAAGACAAACTCCCCTCACAGCACAGCAAACATCCACGTGCCAGCGCGCAGGAGAGGGGAACGAACAGCAGGATACACGGCTCCAGGACGAGATGTTCATGGTGTGAGACTAGCTTGTCTGCTCTGTTTGTGTCGGGTTGTGTGGTTTATTTTTTTTCTCCCCTCTCTTCTCCTCTCCTGAATATATGTTTTATTTATTTTTTATTTAAAAGTTGACTAAAACTAGTCCTTCTGCGACCACTTTTTGTTATAGAAATGCAGAGCACCTGGTGCAGAATCTTTGTGTTTGGGGAACAGCCTGCTCAATTTCAAAACTAGAATAGCACCTTTTAGGAGGACAAAAAGCGTAACCATGTCAGCATGGTGGTGTCTTCAAGTTTCCCATAAGGCAAGATATAATGGTGAATCCATACTTTTCTATTTTCTTCAATCTTTCTCTGTACCTTGTCCTCTGCCGTTGAACCTTCCCACTCTGTTTTTTTTTCCCAAATGTCTGCTTCACGCAGTAGTCTTTCCGAATTTGCTTTTATTTTTCCTTTTCCTCCCTTACTGACTTTAGACTCTCTGTGTTAAGCTTGCTGCCAGTCACTGCAGCATCCGAGAACTGTAAATCATTCTCTGATTGTTTTCTGTAATTTTATACCAAATAGACCTTGTTTTTTTTTTATATATAAGAAATGAGCAAGTGGTTCATAGCCATCATTATCTAAAAGCTTATTACAGGCTTTGTAACTCCGGCAATATTCTCGCAGTGATGCCGTTAGCTCGGGCACAGTGAGTTCACATCCCCATGCAAATCCCTGGCTCCAGCTGCACTTGGTGGGGAGTGGGAGAGAGAGGTTAGGGCTTGAGCAGGAAAGCAGGGCGAGTAACTGTGGTGGGGAGAGCTGATGGAGGCTACGTACGAGTGCTGGGCTGAATGAAATTTGCTTTCTCAGTCAAGCCACATACCTGCACCTCAAAGCTGTAAATCACACAGTCTGTTCTCAAACAAGTAGCTGTTTCTCTATTTGCATATGTTAGAAATATATATAAATTTAAAAATTGCCCAGACTCTGCATTTCTTTTTCTGTATGTGAGTGGCCAATGCCACAGCAACCAGCAATCCTCAGTTTGTGAACAGATGCTCTGAGCCCCAGATGCCACCTTTTATCTGCCTGTTCTCATTTGGAATCTCACTTTGGAGCTGTCTGGGGCTTTGGCTGTGCTAACAGAAGTGCCCATCGGATGGACACTCTGCTATGAAGCAGGGAGGGCTGGAAACAGAGCAGTCCATGTAGCACTGTCCTTTCCCTCCTGCTGTCATTTCACCAAAATGGCCCTCTGCATGGGGCTGGCCACAGTCCAGTGCAGCACACAACTACTTCAGGTCTCTTGTTGAAATTTAATACAAAATAGCATCCTAAGTCCTGACTGGAGATGTGGGCAACTGTAGACACCGCAATCAGCAGCAATGCATAACTGAGGATATAAATGCATGGACTGGAAGCCACTTAATGCCAAACTGCCCGAGACTTTAATAAGAACTAGTAAAGAGCTGCAGTTAAGAGGGCACCTGGGCACGCTGGTGCTTCTCATGGCTCTCCTACACAGTTGGCTAGAGAAACAACTCAGCAATTTCTGTGAAGGCAGCAGCATGTATCGCCACCAGCCCAGGGCTGAATCCCACTCAACTCCGGCCTGCGTCGGGGAGCTGCTCAATTCCAGCACGTGCTGCTGTTCCCTCTGCCTGGGTGTACTGTAAATCCACCCCGCACTCTCCCTCTTATCTGAATCGCGATGCAGTTATTAAACAAAATGTAAGTCTACTTCATATCCTTTTTAATACTTTGAGAAGTGAACAGTATAAGGCTTAATAAAAGCTGAATGCTCCAAAACTGCTCTTAGAACTGAAAATATGACTACATCAAAAGACTTTACAAGGGCAGGATTTTAATGGCTGAATAATACGCTGGAACGGAGCAGTAATTTCTTCTCAAATGCTGGGATGAATTATTTATGCTTTGACAACATTATGTGTCTCTAAAGCAGCTTTTAGTTATTCGCCTATTCGAGGATACAGCTGATCCTGCTGCCCGCTCTTGTAATTACATTAACCTCTTGACACTACATGACAAGCTTTTCCTGTGAACTGCGATCAATAGCCCATAACTGCTACCTCTTTAATAGGGCCACAGTTACACTTCAGTTCAGATATAATTAGCTCTTTTCCCCCTTTCCTTTTTAACTGAGCACGGAAAAAAAAAAACATGTTGTTTAAATTAAAAAAAAATACACACACCGAAATAAAGGCTGTTCAGGAAAGAATAAGAGCATTCAGATCCCTGAATAAGCAAGCAATATATTCCCTGAGTTTCTGTTCAGAAAGTACAGGCTTTCCATTAGCCCACATCTGCATTTAAATGGCACTGGGAGCTACAGCACATGAGCACTCGCAGCAATCAGCTCTAGAACTGTTGGTGCAGGAGGGCAAGGTTGAGACCTGACACAGCTGAAGCACACGCACAGGACGGGGGGACCAGCTTCACCTCCCCTCCAGTACGAGTGCAGAGTTCTGACTCGCCACATTCCCAGCTTGAAGCGGGCGATATTCTGCAGCTCACCTTTCTGCTGCATTACGGACTCTCTGAACAGACTTGTAAATGCCTCATAACAGATAAGGCCAAAAACAGTGTGCCTCTCCCTCGGCTGTAGGTGGATGGCAGCGCTCATTGGGCAGGTCCAAAGAACACTGCCACAGTACTTGTACAAACCATTTTCCAAATAGCCTTCTGCATTTTCATGCCTTAATTTGCAAAATGAGCTTTTGGAACTAAAGAGATTCTCTTCTGCTTTTTTTCTTTTTCTACCTTTTTTTCCTTTCCTTTTTTTTTTCCTTTTTTTCTTTTCTCTTTTTCTTTTTTCATTTCTTTTTTCCTTTTTTCTTTTTTATTTTCCTTTTTCTTTCCATTTTTTCTTTCTCTTTTTTTCTTTTCTTTTTCCTATTTTCTTTTTTCTTTCTCACTTTTTTCTTTTTTTTTTCTTTTTTCCTTTCTTTTTTTTGGATTTTTTGTGGGTTTTTTTTTGTGTGTTTTTCCTTTTTTTTTTTGTTTTCCTTTTTCCTTTTCTTCTTTTTTACTTGTTTTTTTCCTTTTTTGTTTCTTTTTTGATTTTTCTTTCAATTTTTCATTTTTTCTGTTTCAATTTTTCTTTTTTTCATTTTTTTTTCAACTACTGTGGGTTGTGTGTTCAATGTTGCTGCTCTTTTCAAAAGAATTAGATAAACATTTTTAAGGAAGCTTAGTAGTTTTTTCTATGTTGGCAGTTTTCAATTTTTTTTTTTTAACTCAAGATCCCGGCTAATCAAGTCTGCACTAAGAACAGATCAACTAGCAACACGTTACTAGCAATCCAGGTAGTGAAAGAATCTAGATGTTTTTCTCTAATCAGAGGCATCTTTTTGTATTTATGGTAATCTATGAACACTTCAGCCTGCAGCACTCCATCTCACTTTAATGTGAAATTCTGGGAGCTTAGATGCCTAAAGGTTGGGTGCCTGGCTTTAGTGACAAAAATTATTTGGTTTCTTGACTTCAGTGGTAGATTATCCAGTCTGAGCATACCTGTAGTGATAAGTTTTCTGTGGTACAAAAATGACAGAAACTACCTTCAGCCTATATAAGAGATTATTCCCTAGAGTTAATACACTCATTCCTAGTAAAAAAAATATATATATATATATGTATTTGTACATTTAATTTACATAGTAAATGCTACTGACTGTGGACATTGCCAAGGTTATAGAAGGACTCACAGAAAAATAACTGATCTGCAACATTAATTCTTCTGAGTTTATGTGAGGCTTGAGGATTAACACCATACACTCCTCAAAGGATTTACTTCTCCTTACTGAATACTTTATTTCCAATTTCAAGACATAGTTTTACCCTGGCCTTAAAAAATCAAATCAAATAATAGTAATGGAAGCATATTTTTGCTATAAAAACTTCCTTATTAGTGTGTGCAGTTAATATCAAGATACATTTTGCAGCATAGATGATTGAGCGGAATTGCTAATACCATTCTAAATTAGAGTAATAATGTTGTTTGAGATGGTAACGAGAAGCTCCGGGGGATAGCAGAGAAGTAATCAACTATAAGGCAGAGGATCCAAGGAAGCTCTGAAATACGTCCCCATTTCTCCCAAGAGACAAAAGACAAGAAAGAGAAGAGCTGAATTAGCAGTTAATAATATATAATGAGTTAGAAGTTTGAAGTTTATGATGATTCATAATTATTGTAAGAAACCAGTTGGTCGATTCCTGAATTCAAGACAAGCTTGTTTTCCTGCATGCTGACTATTGCCACTTGCCATACTGGTAAGGTGCACTGCCTTTCAACAGGCCTTAATCTTGGGGATTTTTTTCCTTTCCGCAGCGTGTCTGACAAGTAAGCAAAGGGTTTGGCTAGGTTTGCTTTTCCACCTCCCTGAATGAAAAAGAGAGGCCAGTCAGATATTCAAAGGTATTTTTGGTAACACCACTTTCCTCTCACAGATTTGTTGATTCCAGCAGCTGACAAGGTATGTTAAAGCATGTTCTCGTAACACTGCTGTCCTAAGAAAAATGAAAGATTATCTGTTTCTCTGCAGAAGGGAGACTTCTTCTTTTTATGACTTCTGGGGATGTCAGAAGCTCTGAAATGTGACCCTCTTGTAGCCCTGACAGTCTTGAAAACAGAGTGAACGAGAATGTAGGAAGGAGACAGTGGTGAAGGACCCCAGGGGAAAAGAGGAGGAGGAAGGATGGGTCTCAGCACAGCACCAGTTAGCAGGACAGAAGCAAGCTCCATTGTGGCAGAATGGATGACACCGAAAGATGGGTATTTTGGAATGCACTTATTTTAAAAGTAATTTATCAGCCTAATAGTTCTCCAAGGTTAGCACCTCCCTAACCCAAAGTAAGCCCAGTGATAGCTTTTCTACTATTTTTTTTTAGTGGTTAGTGGTATTAGGATAATGCTAAGAGACTGTAGTCTTTCTCTGGGGCTCTCCTTGTGTTATTTAAATGTGTGACAGTTCTTCTATCAAAGATGATATTTCCTATTTAGGATAAGGGAAGGTTTCTTTATCCATAGTTTACCAAGTAGGAATTTAGACATACTGAGAGGTAGCTATCTTTTTAAAGGTCACCCAGAAGTTACGTGATGAAGCCAGGAATAAGTCAGATCCTTTGGATCATAGACCTGTTCCTTAATCACAGGGATATTTTTCCTGCTTCACTTTTACCGTCTGAAATGCACTGAGAAACCTTTCTGAATATACATTTGTTCAATGGTATTACAAAGTTAACGCTACTCATCTGGCTGGAATTTTCACTAACAAATCATACCCCTATGTATTTATTTAACATGAGATAAACTTTCATTTTCCTGCCAGCAAATATTTTATTCCTTAGATACTGAGCTGACTAAACTTACAACTTGCATGAGTGATACAGAATCTGAAGTTAAACAGTAGACTATATTATTTATAACTGATAGCAACTGGTATATCAGTTCGTAATTAAAAGTAAAAAAATCAGCAGCTTGTCAGCATTAAAGTGAATGAAGTCCACACTGGGAAATGCATAGCGCAGCTAAAGAATTTATGCACCTACTCATTTTCTTGCACGCCCATATGATTAATCTGTGTGCTATCTACGAGACTTCCGAGAAACGTTTTCTCAGCTCTGCATTGCTCAGAACAAGGCAGATTCTGGAAAGAGAGCAGCTTCCGTTTTACTGGCTTTTCTTCTTGCTACTGTAACCACCAAATTTTTGCTTCTTATGAAAAAAACTTGTCCACCCTGCCAGGCCTTTTTCAAAAGCCATTAGACCTTATAGAGGGGTATGCTAGTCTTTTAAGGCTGAATGAATCAGGTTTTGGGAATGAGAATGTGGTTACTACCTTTGAGCACATTTGGTACCTCTATCTGTCATGGGGAAGTGGAAAAGAAAATCAAACCTAGCGTCACCTGTGTGACAATGCAAAACCCTCTCCCTAAGCTGGCAAGACAGTCTTTTTGTGTAAGGTGTAACTCCATTAAAGTGAGGGTCAGTCTGGCCCAGAGGCTCCTCTTCCAGGGACCACAGGTTTATTCTTTGTCATCTAGGGGCACCAAGCACTTTGCAAAGGCACCTAAATGAGTTTGAATGCTTCACTGAGGCAACCCTGGAAGTTGTAAGCAAGTATTCTTCCTGCTTTTTATGGCAATACGCTCATACGCCCATGCATTATTTAACAATGGTCACCTAAAAATGGCAAAAAAAGTGGTATCTGGTGTCCCTATGAGAGGTTATAGCTACAGTATTCTGTTACAGCATATAATATTCATAATGGCCTGAGAGAGCCATTCTGCATATCCAGTGACTGTCTGGAACAGGGGGGAGAACAATGGTAACGTGATCAGGCTCCCCACACGCCTGGATTCAGCACACAGCTGGGCTGCTTCTCATGAAAGAAAACCCTGACTCCTACAGAACAACTTGCTTCCACATTTGTTTTTCCATCGCGTTATATCAGAAATGAGTCACTGCTTTAAAACAGGGCTTCAGCTGCTGAGATGCATCAGGCTGTGTGGTGAGCAGGCTATGAAGCCCACCAGTTTGCTGAGGTGGGTATAGCACAGGCATCCTAATATGAATACATCTGGAAAACTGGGGCCTTCTTCCAGAAAGGCAGAAACAAACCTGATGCCCTCCTCCAGAGGAAGCATCGCCCCTGCTTCTAGGTGCCAAGCAGGAAGCAAGGCCAAAGCAGGGGGGCCGCAGTGCCAGGCAGGCCAAGGTGGCTGTCCCCTGTCTGCACCGCAGCACTCGGTTGGCTGAAGGGCTCCCTGCGGCACCACTCATCCAGCCTTCCAGGAGGGATTTCCTCCCATCCGTTCCTCCTCGCTCTCCTCAGCCAACCCACTTTAACCAAATTATTTTCTCCCAACTTTATCCTTTCCTTGCTGAGAACTCTTCTCACTTGCTTGTTCTCTATTGCTTTAGAAAACTCAACAACACATAGAAGAAGGCAAATAATTATTTTCTTTCCTATGTAGTTGTGGGGTTTTTGTGTTTTTTGTTCTTTTTGTGCTTTTCCTTTTTGTTCTTTTTTTTTCTATTTTTCTTTGCTTTTTGTTTCTTGGTTTTTTTTTTCTTTTTCTTTGTATTTTTTTTCCTTTTTCTTAGGTTTCTCTTTTTTCACTTTCTTGGGTTTCTCTTTTTCTTTTTTTCACAGTTTTCCTTTTTCTTTTTTCA
>JAUBNY010000666.1:2047261-2072756 GCA_032275445.1 Crypturellus soui | reverse complement strand
CCTGTCACAGTGACACCCTGGATTATCGCTATCTCTGCATGCATCGTCACGTCTGGGATAGCGCATTTCCTGGAAACGTGGGCCGAAAAACGCTGGCAGAGAATTACATGGGCTGGATGGGCTCACGGCAACATTGGGTAAACACTTCAGGCCTAGTTAGAGAGCAGCTGTGGGAATGAAAGCAGAGGATAGAGAAAAGAGGATTGAATCACACCCTACAAGATAGATTTAATATGAAGTAACTGCACGAAGTGCAAAAACTGACTTGGTTATTAGTGAAATTTTCTGGAGAGGGCAATACACCAATAAAGGTGTGTGACAGGTAGACAGCAACCTTATCTCTGCCCAAATGGCCACCCCAGAGCTCTGGGCCGGGTGTGTCAGTGTGAACAGCAGGAAGGCCTCAGTGCAGGCAGTCACCTGGCTGCTGGTCCAATGCCACAGCGGGCAGCCTGCTAAAAACGCCCAGCGTAAAACGGCCCGGAGGAGAGGAGAGGAGGGCTGAAACACAGAGCATAGCGATGTACCGCGAGCACGGCGGCTGCCTCAGCGTTTGCCTCAGGAGCAGCAATGGCGCGCGGCGGCGGCCGTTGGGGCGGGGCGGCGGCCGTTGGGGCGGGGCCGCGGCGCTGCTATGGCGACGGGGCGCGCTCCTGCCGCCGGGGCTGCCTGCGCCGCCGTTAGCAATCACAAAAAGCACTTTTGTTAAAAACCCTTTCCTGGGGGAATTCTGCGCGAGGGGGAAAGTATTTCCCTAGAAAAGCAGTTGCTGTTACAGGCGTGCCTTTCTCAACTGCCGAGAGGGCTCCTGCTGCTAAGGAAAGGTAGGAGCTCATTTCACCTGTGCAAAAGGTATTTTATTCAAACATAATAATATATATATTACAAAGCCTGCTGGGGCAGGTCTTGCCTAGCAGTGAGTTCCTCAGCTAAGCTGGTGGGTGTTTACTCCTCTTTATATCCCCCCCAGGATTTGATAAGAGCAGGGTTGAGAGAGAAGCACTACTTTGAAAGCATGAATAAAAGAAAACATATCTACATATATGCATGTGTGCGTATATATAATACATATATATATTTATGTGAATACATATATACTTGAGGGAGTCAAGCTGAGAGGAGTGTGAATGAAAGGTGTTTTCTGAGTATATAACAGTAAACCAAACAAACACATTCCCAGACATGATGTTAGGCGAAACCAGCAGCTCAAGCGCTCTGTGTATTGGCAGCAGGTTGAAATGCACTCAGGCTTCAGCATTCCCAGGATCACTGTAAAGGAAAACATCCCCTTATGCAGGAATGGCAACAGCTTACGTGGCTGCTGTAATTCCCCATTCGTGTGTTGTGCTCTGCCTCTGCCCCAGCAAACAGAGAAAGCTGCAAGATGTTGTCTCACATGCAGCAAAGCTCTTCTTCCTCCTTAGAGCTGGGTTTTTTCTTGCACTTAAGCAGCGCCAGGGCCAGCTCCCACATCATGTGTTACAGGAACTTCAGCGACTCAAACAGGTGACCTGCTGTCTGTGTGTTCGTGTACATTAGCTCAAACTCAGGGTAAGCATCACTCTGTAAAACACAAAAAGCCTCATTTTGCGAGATGATGACTTCTATCCATTCGAGAACAAATGTTTTAGTAAACATATGTGACTTAATCTGATTTTCAACATCTGTAATTGAATTTAAAGTACAGCATTCACCACTGAGTGTTTGTAAATATACACAAAAATGTAGTGATTTGCTGCTTTACTACTATCATAGTTGTCCTTTTTATTTTTTTCCAGTTCTTTATGGTCTATTTGTTGTATCTGGAGTAGTGTGCGGGCAATTTGTTTTACTCTTTTACACTCTTACCAGAGTTTTTGGAAAGTGGATGCATAATTCAAAGAAATGCTACTACTAATACTACCCATTTCTGCACTTTTTTTTTTTTTTTTTTTTTCTGAGAGATGGACTCCTATGATATCTCCTTCCTTTGAAATCACATTGGCAAGTGTTTAAAGGTGTTACGAGAAAGCTCTGAAATGAGAATGCTCTAAATGACTCTAAGTGTCAGTACTGGAAGTACTCTGAGGTCATGCAATGACAGATCAGCAGTAGTGCAAGGTATCTTTTCTGACCAGGCAGCAACCAATTAATTTTACTTGTACAGTGAGGAATGACTTTTTGCAGCAACTGATAGGAATCAATCCAAAGTGTTAAATCAAAAAAAAAAAAAAAATCTGGAAATTCACCAAGCCAGTAGAGACCACAATCTGTACAGATATTTTGCAAAAAAGAAAGGATTAAATTTCTCAGATGAATGATATCTGTGGGTTATTCATCTAGCCCTCACCTAAGTAGATGCTGTAGCTTTGCTCTCTTAGTTTTCGTCGGAAAAACATAGCTTTGTTTTTCCCTACCTGATTGCCATATTCCTTTAGAGGATATTTATTGTTAAGCCACAGCCCCTGTTATTTCCTTTGCTGCCTGAGCTTACTCAGAACTCTGCTTCACACATGCAATAAAGCCCAGTAGCAGAGGAAATAACAGTGCAGTTAACCTCCTTAACACTGATAATAAATAAGCACTAATAAGATATGTACCAGGGTAGCAATTGCCCTGACATAATGAAATGCACTAGTTTAAATAAGTGGTAGCTGGTATCATTGTGCTTTTCAGCAAGGAAGCTATGTAGGCACTATATTTCCTGGGTAATTTATGTGTCAGCTTTTCTAAGAAGCTCAGCTCCTGTTCAGATATTTAGTCCAAGTCATCCAGTTTTCAGAAATGCTTGACACCCAGCAGAACCCTTTGTTTTTACAGGTGCCTATCGGAGATCTGAGCAGTTTCATTAAAAATACAACCCTAGCTGGGGGTGCCAAGGCTTCTTGGAAATCCGGTCTCTATCTCCTCTCTGTTAAACTGCATTTCACTGAATTAAAGCCAGCTCAGCTGAGAATTTTGCTACCGTGACTCTTGATGGAACGTGGTATCTCTGCTATCAATTTAGGTCCCTGTGGATCAAATAGCTCTCTTCATCTCATTCCACTGACAAGCTATCATGACAACTCCATGGTGAATATACACTGCATCTGGAGGGGAGGCTTGCTTCATTGTAAAACTATTCTTCCAAGTGGCTTAGTGACATGTTTTGAAGGAAAGACCAAGGTTCTCTTTGCACCAGACCTGAACTAAGGGAAAATACGAAATATTCCCCCCTCTGCCCCGCTCACAGTTTGGGCACTGCTTAAAACAGCTCATGCTGTAATTGAATTCAGTGTATACAAAAAAAAAAAAATATGGTGGTACTGAATAACCAGGATATGTTTATAGGTACAATATTAATTAGACAATCATAGCTCATAAAAGCCACATGAGGATGTGATTTGTGAATCGCAACTAAGCCTGAGTGATTGTGCTAATTTGCTATGGTTTGGAAAGAGAAATGTAAATTTGTAAGCCTCATATTCCTCATTATTACGATTATTATTTTTTTTGCTCCACAGTCCTCCTGACACTTACTGTGTTACTGAAGACAAGAATAATAATACCAAAAAATGGTTGTCTTTTATCTCTGTAGTATTGCTGGCAAATTGAGACAGCACGGTAGTAAAATTGTAAAGGAAGTTTTCTTCTCTGAACTGCCCACTTCTTTGGTTTATGGAACTTGTCAGATTTTCATCATTGCTTGGTTGCAGAAAAAAACATCTGTTACTGCTTTTGAGAAGTATTTGTAGCAGTTTTACACCAGGATTTAATTATTGCCAGTGAATGGTGGTTGGGTGCCATACAGTGCTAACAGATTATATCTATACTCCTTTGTATCTATGAAGTATAAATGCCAAATAAGGACACTATTTAACTGACTTTAGTAACAAAGGCTATTTGCTGATGAACTACGTGGTGAGAGAGCTGAAATGATGGAGGGTTTGGCTTCACTTGCTCACAGATTCATATCACAACTCTGTGCTCCCTAGCAGCAGGCAGCTCACTAAATTTTACAGCTGTTTCAGCCAAGAGAGGATCTTTAAGATGAACCTTGAAAGAATCTGAGATATTATAAAACTTCTGGGCGGCTGCAGTAACTGTTTCTTTTACTTTTTTGAAGTGCTGATCATTGTTGGATCAGTGTGTCATGGTTTGGATGGAGTTATGTTTTAATAAATTAGTTAGCTTTTAGTCATTCATCCGCTTTGGGCTGTTTGGGAAACATCTTAAACTTTTATATTAGCATGAAGATACAATCTGAATTTTATACAGTCCAGAAAGGAAGACATCTCAGTCATCTAGAAATATCAATGCATAAATATGACTGATGGCATTTCATGGGAGCAGTTTCTTCAGTAATTAGAGAGAAGCTCAATACCTGAGGCAGCAGTAATGCAAGCTCTGGCTCCTTCCCTTTTCTGCAAAAGCTTATGCCATTCTGATTTTGAAAGCCTTTTTTCTTCCTGTTCTACCAGAAGAATGAGCTTTTTCTCACGTCTGTTGACTTCCCTCATTTGCATTGTCCGTGAATTCTCTTAACTCCTCAACTCTCCATCCTCGTCTCCATAGTGTATAAGCTGTGACAAGATAACCAAAAGCAGGACGTGGATACCATGTGCATCTTCAGCTGAACAGCGAATGGGGAGCGTTACAGGCAGAAAGCCAAGGGCCGTCACTGACGGGACTGAAATTCCAGTTTGGCCTGGGGAACTATCTTAAGGGCAGGTCCCTGCCCTGCTCAAACTCTTTTTGTTTAGTATTTGCATGAGAAGGAAAGAGCCCAGTTTGGCTGGTAGGAGCAGGCCTGGGAATTTGTGGAGAAACTCCTCAGTGCTTATATATAGGATTATATATGGAAATCATTATATTATTATAGCTTGCAAGAAACATTTATATGAGGGAGGCACCCAAATGCTCTACTTTACATTTATGAATGCAAATAAGTGACAGTGCTTGGAATTTGCAACTCAGAAATTTTTTTTTCTTTAATCTGAGCCCTTGTTTGGTGCTTGCAGTGATCTAGCCATGGCAAAGGTTGAGACTGTGGTATTTGAAAACAGTTTCAAGTGCCTTCAATGTTTTTTAGCAATATTGACATGCCTGCACTAGCACACTGACTTAGTCTGAACTCTCTTTATACCAGTTTATCTTGTGTATGGTTCAGGGATTCAAACAGCTTTTAGCCCTAGGGATATCTTATATTGCTTTTGTATGAGGGCTTTTCTCAGAACAGAAAATTAGAACCCCCAGCAGATATTGCTGTGGTGGCAAAAGCTTCATGTGTCAAACTTTATTTTCTTTAAAAATTCTTGGAATTCAAAGATCAGTCTCTCTGCCCCTTCCTTTGCTTTTGCCTGCTAATGCTTTGCAGAAGGTTTGGTGATGGATAGGTTTGTCTAGGTGTTTGTTACATTCTGACATTGAATAGTGTACGCAGAGGTAATGCCAGGAGTTTCAGAGAGACTGAGAAATCCTCCTTTAGCTTTCTGCTGAGCCCTAGGAACTCATTCACATCTCATTCATTAGACAAACTAGCTGATCTGAAAACAGAATGCAAAATAGCCCAGATTACTCTGATGCAAAAGTTTAGTAACCCGTTTCCCTAAGGAGGCCCAATAACTCAACATCTAAACCTCAAAGAAAACTTGATTCTGAGGGCCCAATTTACAATGGCTCAAAAATGAATGTCGGGGAGTGTTTATGAGGAACTGTAAGCTAAAGACAACAGGCATTTTGTTAGTTTAAAATGGTAGGCCCGCCCCTCACCTGTAATCTCTGAAGATTACCGGCTCCCACCACACTCCCAAGCCTGACAATGTGCTGTTCACGGCGTTCTGGCCTGGGGCAGGTTCCTAACAACTCACATTGCTGCTCCAGGGAGATCATTTCACACAAGGAGTTTCTTTTGCCCTTCTCAAATAAGTGACAATTCCCATATCCTCTCTCTATGTGCTAGGCCTTTTGCTGTCAATTCTGCCGTGCATTTTCAATTTCACATATACACATCTGCAAAGTTAAAACAGATATTTCCTTGTATGGAAGTAGGTTAATAAAATGGGGAGACTTACTAAGCCAATGTTCAGGTAAACACCATGAGTCCAGTTATTTATATGAAACTGTAAGATATTGCCTACTCTACAAAGTTGACAGGAAAAAAATGTGGTGGTGTATTTTCCTGCTGGATCTCTGGATCTTTACTCATAAATTCATTTGGAAATTTATAGTTTCTGAAGCAAGAGGAGACTTTTGTTAGCCTGTGTCTGACATGCTGCTAGTGTAGGTCAGAGCACTTAAACCGGCTGTTTTGGCATTAAGATCATCACTTCTGTTTGAGTGATACTGCATCTTTAAAAACTGCTACACAAGGAAGCATTGAAAACATTCAAATGTAAAGAATTAAGAGACTTAAGTGGCAGAGAAACTACACCATTGTTTTGGCAAAGTCTTCTTAGACTTAATTAGCTTATTTGTTTAAAAATATGCAATTTAGTTTTAGTCTGAATCAACTGATTTAATTTCCAGCTGTTGCGCCTCACTGACTATTTCTGCTGTTAGTGCTGTAGGTACTAGCTTGTGTGTCAGTGTGCGCTTCAGACTCATGCCTGTCTGTGGTGCAAGCACTACTTGCTTCTCTGAAGAAGTACCGATCTTAGGGAGCAAGCCCAGCACAAGGTAGGGAAGGGTTCAGCTGCAGAGGGGTTAATGACACCAAAGCTACCTCTGGAAAAGCCCAGAGCAGAGGCAGGCTGTTGGGCTGTCACCTAGAGAGCTCTAGGCACTGCCTTTGCTCAAGCCATTTTGATCTGTTGCTAACATAGCAGCTTTTTACAGATGAGATTATTGTCTACAAAATCCTGCAGAGTAAAAGACTTCTTTCAGTACCTGTAACAACATAGGTTTAGGAAAATGCCAGCAGCTATAGACTTCATTCTAAATTCTCTAAACCGACCAAATTCTCCCATTGATTTTAATACCTCTCTCGGCTGGGTAATTGTTATGTGAGCAGGTCATGATTGAAATGGCCTAATCCCCATTTACAGGAAATGTGTATGAAATAGAATAGAAATATCCAGAGAATGGAGCCAAGTGATCATTGTATGTGTAGTTAAAAGGGTTTGAGTGAGGCAGAATGTAGCTTTAGCTTTGAAGATAAAACTACCACACTGAATTCTTTGCGTCTCCTTTCCATTTCCTTCCACCAGTGCCCTGCTGCTACCTGCAGACCTTTTCCCTCCTTTTGCTGTCAGTTTCTTCCAGGCTCTTGGAAGCTAAATGCTGGCTCTACCTACAGCTCTGTTCAGCTACATCTGGATTTTGAGCTGGCTGAAAATCATTAGTTACATGATGCTTACACAAATTCCTAATTCAAAAAAATAGCCAAGAAACTCAGGTCCCTTAATTGCACCAAATTACCCCCGCCCTGTCTTTTTTTCAACAGATTAAAACAGCAAGATGAAAAATATTCTAGTAGGTGACTTTTTCCCTCTTGAGGTCTTGAGTTGATCAAATCCCCTTAAGATTCCTCCTTTTTTTAACTTTGTTTTTCAGCTAATTTTCATAGAGCAAACACAATGTAAAACTTGATCTACAGAACAGAGCATCATGAGTAGCATTAGCTGATGTTGCTGGTATTAAAAAGCTTCTTCCTACAGTTGCTGGAGACAGACATACTGGTAAAAACTTCTCTCTGGTTTTGGTGATTCAAGATTGCACTTGTATCAATCACAGAAGCACTTAGCTAACCAAACATAATGATAGAGCTGAAGGATCTTTTGCTCCTAAAATTCTTTCTGCAGAAAAAGTACATTAAGATAAATATTCCAGTGCTGGATGAACACAAGGAGGTCTATGTTTTTGTTGAGCAATATTATTAGATAAAAAATGCATGTGCAGTCTTCCCATTATTATTCTAGAATAAATCTAGTATCCTGGTTTTACAGAGAAGCATCCCCGCTCTTCATCAAGGCACTTGACAGCAGTTTTTGCCCCTGATTTCTTGGTATATTACTTAGGATTTTTTATTTCTGTATATTATTGCCTGAACTTTTTTTTTTTTCTTCTTTTGGGGAGAATAAGAGCTCATTTATTCCCTTGAAAACTATAATTTAAAGTTAGGGCAATCAGATTCCAAGCTGCAGATTTTCTTGAGTCCAGGTAACATAGATACTTTGGTGTATGACCTATGTATGAACTTGAAGGAGAAAAAGAGGGAGGAAGGGAATAAATGAGAGAGAAAAAGAGGAGGGGGAGATGATCCTGTAAGTGAAGTAACCTTGCTTCATCCTCATGAGAGAACAAACTCTCTAGGGGCCAAAGGATTTCCATGTCTACAAAGGTCCAATAAAGGGGAAGGCTGGGCTACTTACAGTGTCATCATAGTCGTAATTCTCAAGCCATAATAAAAGTCTGGTATGTTATTAATTCAGCTGTTCCGGTTGCTGTAGAGATGATATTCAAGTACTGCCATTAATTCATCTTTTTACTCACTAATATATTATTTTCTACAGGGATTCATTGTTTTAACCCTCAAAGTGAATTAGCCTGTGGCATATTTCAAAGGTTTCTGCGCAATTAAATCAGTCCAAGGACATGCACATTGCATCAGAGCCACTAGCATTACATTAGCAAAGATAAAATCCACAGTCAGGAGGGTAGGATATCTTTAATGGGACTTTATCACTGAGACTTCAAGTTATATATATGAGAAGGAAAATGTGCTTGGCTATTCCCACAGAGATCATGCACTCTAAAATTGCCTTAAAATGCACAATCACTAACAGCAGGATTTGTCACACTCATCGCTCATTAGTTTATACCAGAAAATTACTTCTGAATAAATACTGATTTGCCACAGAAAATGTATAAAGCAGTAACATGTAACTAAAAAAGATCATCAAACCACAACATTGCTGGGACTTGTTTTTTACACTTGTGGGTGATGAAGGGTTTTTAGCTAAAAAGAAAATGAGCACCGATAGAAAATGGTAAAAAGCAGACGAGGCATGAGCAAGACATGAAAAATAGCTAAGCAGAAGTTAAGAAGCTTTGGTGGACCTGAGATTGCTGGGGTCTTGGTACCATGACTATAGCACCATATTGCTCAGTATTTTTCATCATCGACCATATCCAGGCTTCTTGTTGCTCTGGATTATGGAGAGCAGCTTGTGTATATTCCTGCCATCAGACTTTTCTGTACCCTAACTGCAGGCAGGAGAAAATGGCAAATGGAAGTAGCTATCCTGGATCAAATTCTTCCCTGCCCCCTGTGTGGAGTAAGCAGGGCTGTGTTGCTGATTACTCGAGGGAACTGGACAGGCCGCAGGACGAGGATAGGCATGAGTGTTGTATATCTACTCTTTTTGAATGCGTGCCCTCAAATTCTTAGTATGTCTAAGTCTTTGCAGTCTCCTGTAATTCATCCACGTGCCATTTTTAGTGGCTTGTGCAGAGCACCATCTATTCTTACTGCCACATTTTTTCTTTTCCAGAAATAAATGAGAAACATTTCAGAAAATCTTTTTTTTATGGTATTAGTACCTATTTTCACAACAATGCTATTTACAGGAATCAGACACTGCTCATATGTAGAATTCATTGGTATTAGAAGATAAATGCAGGACAGATTTTTACTAGGTATTATACCACTAGGGAAGACATTTAAAACACAAATAGACAACATGTAGCACATGTACTATTAAGCTTTTACAGGGCATTATTCTACTCAAGGGAGGCTTGTGGTGTGAAAAGAGAGAAAAACAACGCAGGACGCAGAGAGCAAGACAGATCTTCACAGGGAATTATCCCACACCAGGGAGGCTGCTATTGTGAAGAGAGGAAAGAAAAACAAGGCAGAACATAAAGACAAGAGATTTGACTGGCTTTAACATTTGCCTCTGTGTGATCTAAGGAAAAATGGGTAGCACTGAGTGAAGAATTCGCTCTGAAAAGCTCATTCCAAGATCTCATTCTGTTTTTCTGTTTGCTAATTGTGAAGGTCGAACTTTGTAATTTTTTCACCAACAAAAGTTGTATAATAGGTATTTTTTCTCCTCGATCTATAGGCTGAAATGGCCAGTGAGATACTAGTGAATGCACTGAGAACAGTTCTTTTCAGAGTTCTGCTTTTTCAAATACCTTGAAATAGAGCTGTACAAATGAAAAAGACAAGTTGGATTTTGCTGAAAAGGGAAATTAAGGGGACCAAAAATAATTACTGACTTAGGGTCAAAATAATCAAATTATTTCAGACAAAAAAAAAGAGTACAATTCGAAAATGCCACTTGTGAATTTAGAAGTAAATAAGAAAGAATGTTTAGCCTCTTAAATATATCTTTGCTTTCATATTGAAACAAAATATTTTAAAATATTTTCTTTTGGTCTTTTTTGTTTTGTTTTGTTTTTTAAAGGTTTTGTTAACCTTCAGACACCATTTGTAAACACACAAGTAAAGCCTCATTCCTTACAGACTATAATCCTGCCATTTCCTGCACAAGCATTTTATGTTGATTTGCCTTTCGTATCTGAGAGGCACAAATCCTTCCCACATCTGAGCATTTAAAAATTTTCTGAGGATTCCCTGGTGTGTAAGAAGAGACATCGCGATGTACTCATTCTCAGAAGCAGGTCTCACGACAAACTTTTTTTCTCAATTTAACTGAAATCTTTAACAAATGCTCTTTTGAGATAGCTGTCTGCTATGACCTACTCATTTGAAATGAATCCACAGCTGTGAAGGCTACAATAAGGGGGAACAGATACAGCCTAGTCCTATGGCCCTTTTTATCCAGAGCAAATCACATTTAAAATTGCACAGTGGTCAGGTTTACTGGGTAGTGTTTCCTGTTCTGTCCTCCTGCGGTCTGTCACACAGTCCAAGGGAGGTCCCAGTTGGGACACATGCTGGGGAAACAGGGTTGCTAATCTGCTGCCACGAACCTCGGGGTGACAAAGAGCCTGCCCTGCATTCCTATGAACTTCTGCATCCTCTTTTATTCATACAGACTTGTATCTTGCTTTCTTACCTGTAAAGCAGGGCTATTTGCTTGCTATGCTGCATGTAACAAGTACAGTCTTATTACTGATTATAAAATGTTCAAATATCACAGGGAAGAAAGTGATATAAGCTGCTTTGTATGATACAGTTGAATATGTGAACGTTTTCATAGGCTTTCCAGGTAATTCCAGCATTTAATAGGCTACTATTTGTATAATTAAAACAAAACAGAACCGAACCAAACCTAAACAATCCAACCATATAAAAATCAGAGCTTGGTTTCTCCTCTCAAATTCTGTGGCCTCATGAACAGCTCTTTTGGTGTGCTGTCATGGCTGATAAACTTTAGGAGAATTTTTGTAAACAAAGAGTAATTGCTGGAACGGCAGTTTTCTGAAAAAGAGTAGGAAAAAATCAAGTAGGTAAAACTTACAAAGGTAGGAAGAAATGGCAATTAAAATAAGATCATAACAAAGGGGAGGGATGCAGAAGGTGAATTTTTCAAAGAAGCTGGACATGGGCCTGAATAGCTAAGAAAATAATAGCAATAAAATAAAAAAGTACTAGGGAGGGTGGAAATAAGAAGGAAATCCAGAATGTGGAAAACATCCAGTGGGTGGGGAAAGAACAATTGTTAGGATTTATGTACTTTGGCTGGCACAAACTTACCAGTATGCAGCAGCAGCTACTTTCTAAGACTCCTGTAATTCAGTAACTTGTTTGTTTTTTCTTGGAGGGGTGTGTGTGTGTGTGTGTGTGAAAACCAAACCATCACCTTCTTCCTTCTTTATTCCAGCAGAATCATGCATAGCCTGACTGACCATGGGGACAAGGTGGAATATAATACATGTAGAAACAAGCCAAGTATTCCAATATTTATTTTTATCAACATAGCATCTCTCTGCCCAAGTTCTCATAATAATCAATAGTGTTTCTGTTCAGGCATGTTATTGTGCATGCATATAATTTGTCCTCCCTCTAGTTGCTCTAATTGGATCTTCTTTTAAGTATTTTCATTTTTTTTTCTTTGCCTTCTGTGATCCATGCATGGATTCCAAGAATAAGGACATACAATCTCTCCTCTTTCATGCTGGCAAGTAGAGCCTCCCAAAGCAGGCTGGTCCTGGGGGGCCATCAACAGAGAGAATATGTTATTGTCACAGCTAACAAAGGTAGAGGAAACAGAGAGCTGCAGTTTGTATTCTACCTTATAAGTGATATAAGTTAAATTTTGTCAGGATTCTTCTCGGGTCAAAGTCCCAAGGTTTGCTGCTGACGAAGAGACTTCTTCCTTAGCTGTCCTGGGCACTGCTTAGGGCTGGGGTAGGGACAGTTGGAGCATTCCCGCCTGCCTTGGAGCTTCTACAGGGCAGAACCTGGCTTTGCCCCAACTGCTGGGAGCTTTGACTTAACTTCTGCAATGATGCAGGATGAATGGATTCTAGAGCTGTCCCCCAGCTGTCCAGGTCCTGACTTTCAAGTGCTAATAGATACTTGTTAGATCTTGCAACTCTACTCTTGTCAGTTGAGACACTGTCTGCATTGGGGCTACTCACAAAATCAACTATCCTAATATTCTCATGGTCATGCTTTGCAATTTACATCTGCCTGCGGGAATGCCAGAGATACCTGGCAGTTTTGTTTGTCTTCATTCATGTGCTTTCATCTGTAGGCAGAGTGAGATGCTGTCAGCAACCTCTACTGGAGGCACAGCTGGAGGCAAATGGGGGCAAGACACTGCAGAAGTCATGATGGTGAAAACTACATCTTCTGCTCTTGCACAAAAATGCTTCATGATGGAAAGTCTGTTAGTGATAGAGACACGTATACAAAGTTTTTGCTGTTGCATGGTTGTGTCTGTTGGTATGTAATGTGTTCATTCAGCAGCTGGTATTACTGCTGTCCTCAAATCCAATTTATACTTAATACAGTTGAATTACAACTCAATCATAATACATATAGCCCTAAAAAGCCCCAAATTATGGGATGAAGAGCCTCATTTTACTGAAAATGTTTCTTCATTCTGAAGAATCTGAAAAAAAAATGAAAGAAAGGTTCTGAAAAAATATTTGTGACTCAGGTTAATGTGACTGATTTATACCTGATGGCTAGTGACCTCTTTCCGATCAGCAAATGGCAGAAATCAAGTTTTGATCGCATGGAGCACTCAATGTAAAGGGCAGTTAACTTGAAACTCTCTATGGTGTTGAGCTGATGGATCTGCTGCATCCTCACTCTTTGCTAAGGCAGAGTAGTAGTCTTTCACCCAAGATAATTTCATTCTTTAAGATAAACTGGGAATCTTCAGCCTGCTGAGCAGGGATCACAGTGATACTGTGTACTGTTGACTGTGTGAATGTGACTGTTGTGAATGTGGTCTCTAACACTACTGGAGAAACAGGACAGGTGAGAAGTCCCTGGATTCCAGGTTATGATTTGGTGGCAAGGGATGGCAAGTGAATAAAAGAGTGCTGAATGCTATGATGCACTGAAAAGCTGTCCGTTGTACAGCGTAAGGTGTTGCTGATGACCAGACTGGAAACAACACGTGTTTGTGTGTGTGTCTACGTGTATTTTTTTATTTATCCATTTCAATATTTAGGCTTCTGGCTTTCAATCTGGGAATGAGTAAGAGAAAAAACATTTTAATATTTCCATGAAGTATCTTGCAGTATGTAGCTTACTGGGTATTTACATGACCTTCATGTAAAGATCTCCATATAAATGTGGATCTCAGTAAGTTTTCTGCTCCTGTAGGAAAGCAGATATTCCCATTGTATGTTTTTTCCACATTTTTTCTTACTTTTTTGCTTACTGCCTCGCTCACAAGGAAATATCCTTAAATAGCAATGAGCATTCAGAAGTAAATTGTGTACAAGAAGAGAAGGGTCTGGGCACCGTCCCCTTCTCATTTCTCCCTGGGACTCACTGGAGAAAGTGTCTATGTCTCCATAATCACAGTTCTCCATCTGTTCAGGTGGAAGGTCAGTGAACTTAAAGCATCTAATATTTCTTCTCAATTCCTGATTTTCTGTGCTTAAAAATATCAATTGCAAGGTTTGTGTAAATTATAGGGATGATGAATTTGGAGTAGTTACAGTATGTTTAAACTGTCTGTAGAGGGACAATAAGGCAATTGTGAAAATCTGCTCTAGGAAATCTCAGACATATTAATAGTTAATTAATGCTATGTGGAAACCTGAAGTCAGAAATTAGTACCTTTTTTTTTGTTGTTTGTTTGTTTAAATAAACTAGCAATTTAGGAGTGCATTTCAGGAGCACATTAAGTTAACTGGCATTAGATAAATGTTAAGATTATTAAGGTAATAAAAAAATTAGTGTAAGGTAGTTTTTTTGTATAACAGATCTCATACAGAAGATCCGCTATATTGGAGAGACTGAAAATATTTGGGGGAATTTCAGGTAGGAGTGGGAGTGTAAGGGTCTTGAGCTTCTGGACCATTTTGCATTGGGAGAAGGCTGCTTTATGACTAATATTCTCTTTGAAACATAGAGATGTGATAGTAGGATTGAAGAAGTGGCCATCCTAAGAGGGTTTCATGTAGATGTAAGAAGTTTCTCCTTCAGTCTTGCATCCTTTAGCAATAAGTCAGGGCAACTTGAAGAAGAATGTTAATTTGTTTATTTGCTTGCATAATGGTGCAGACAAACTTGTTTTGTTTGCCCATGTTATAAATATTTAGAATTTGTTCCTGGAAGGTTACTGCATTCGATTTTCTTATGTTTAAGCAGTAAATGAAGACTATTTCCGTTGGCATTAATCGATTGAAATCATTGTAAGGATGACTGAAAGGAGATGAGACTTGCACCCACTCAGTATTTTAATAATAGAGAACATCATTCAATGTTAAGTATTTACAGTGAGTGGTGGAAGTTGTCTTTAATATAGAGACAATGCATTTTCATAGCTATTTTGTGCCTCTCAGAAAATTGTATCCTTACATTCTTTTACTTTTGCTCACATGAAAATGATTAAAATTTTACAATCCCTTTGGGTAGAAATAATTTCAGGTTAATAATTTCTCAATTATAAACTTATGACATCAGTTTGAGGCACTTTATAATCCTTGCATCACATTTGTTCAGCTTTTTCCTGGGCCCTTATATGAGTCATTGCTATTGATTCTTGTTGACTGGTTTCTTGCTGTATTTTTTGGATTAGCTTCACACTGGACCTGATTAAGGAGACCTTCATGACAAACATATTTTCCATCTGTTAGTTTATTCAAATTATCTCTCTTCATTTACCAATCAGAAATGCCAACATTTCACATGACAAAATCATGTCCTTCTGAATGGCTTCTATGTTACAATGCAGAGTTGTTAATCTAAATTTAACTTGACTTTTCAACATCACAGGACTCTTGGAGATGCTCTATCTGACCAATATGGGATAGCCTTCTCCTACTTAAGGATGAGATGGAAATGCAGTTTTTATTTTGACATATGATGTTAGCTGAAAGCATGGTAACTCTGGGCTTGAGTGGAAAAACATATATATTTTTTTTCCAGCAGCCTGTTGTTCTGTCAGGTGCATTGCATAGCATGTCTCACCTGAGTGTTGTTGGAAATGATTGCCTTCATCTGAGGAGAACAGAAACTGCCTGCAGATTCTCAGCTGTTTGCTATCTTCCCTGAACTAGAGATTGCCATTTTGAAATACCTCCCTTGGAAACACTATAAACAAAGTCTCTTGCTGTCTCTTATTGTAGGTAACTGGGTCCTGCGTGCACCAATAGGCCTTAATCACCCAAATCAGCCTCACCTGGGACCCTTGCACCTCCCCTGCACCTGCATCCAAGAGCCTCATTAACACTACGACCTGAGCAGAGGAGAGTTATGGCAGTAGCTGTTCAGACACTGTTGGGTCTGCGGCTGTTCTGGGAAATCTGAATATCAGCAATGCAGGAGCAGGGCTGGGGCCAGGTACGTTGGTGGTGAGGTGGGAGGCTGCTCAGGCCTGAGTTCAAGTGAGGCTCCTGGCCTGGCGAGCAGGAGAGGTGCAGGCTCAGGAGAGGCTGGCTGGGACTGTTCAGGCCTGTTGGTGCACTGAGGGCCTTGATGATAGGGAATTAAAATGCCTGGTTTTGTGTGTTTATTTTTATTTTTTTTTTAATTTTTGTTGAGGCTTATATGCTAAAGGACTATGTATATATGTGTCTGTAATATAGCAGTATAAGCTGGTGTGTATCTGAGTTCCAGTTGCTGTAGTGTGCAGGATTTTTCATTTGTTTTTACTTCGGATGGTTTAATCTCAAAAAAACTAGTATGAGTGCTTAGGGAAAGCCTGTGGGTTTCCCCTGGCATGCACAAGAAAGTGATTCTGTACAAAGCCTTAAATAATCTCTCTTAACCTTTTGTGTAAAAATGGGACCAGGTTTTTTTGAATGTGCTGGTATTTTGTCCACTTACATACACAAGGGACCCGAGTTTCACATCAGCAAAAAAGCTGAGATGAGGCCAAGGCTCTTGGTGTCTGGTTTCATTGCTGACATCTTACAGTACATATCTGTTACATATCTGTGTAAAGAATATCTCTACTAGGCATTAAATTGGGCTCATTGCAGCTTACCATCTGTACTGGTGACAAAATGAGCTCCATTATAGCCTCAAAATGCTGTGATCTCAAAATGATTTTGCCCTTCATCTTCCTTAAAGCATGCGCAAGGCAGTTGGGGAAATTAGCATTACAAGGAACTCGATTTTCGTTGCATTTCTTGTCCTCTTTCTTTGACTTATTTCAAAACTTTGCAGTAGTCTTAAATTCCCTTGCAGGTTATTATGAACAGACATGCTTATCCTTGTCAGGTCTTCCTAATTTCATTTGATTTGGTTTGTGGGTTCTTCTTTCCCTATGGGTGAAGGTTTTATTGCCCTCCATTTTTAAGCGATGGTAAATGTTGCTAAGCCCCTGAGTGGAGGGTGTGCTAGATGCCTTGGGGTCAATACCACTTAAGCCAGAAATGCATTGCAAGCCCCTCCTCAGGCACAAACGCTGCCCCTCTTCAGAGAGGGAGAAGACTTGAAAGAAAGCTGGGGTAAGGAGAGCGACAGTTTCTAGACATAAATGGGTAACCTGATCTTGGAAGATCATGGAAGATTATTGTGCTGTCAGGGAGCCCAGAGTTTCTTTTGGGAGAACAAAAGCCATGGATTAAGAATAGAGGTTCATCTTGCTGGTTGTGCATGGCCAGCCTATCAGACTCTGAGCAATTGCGTGGAGAGCCAGCTGACACTTTCTGAAGCCTGCTGCTTTTATTTGTGATGTTGCAAGCCTCAACAAATCCATGGACACCTTGGAGACATTAAAATCCCTGTTAGGCTAGGAGAGTTCCTTGGTCTATGCCATACTCTTTACAAAGATTTAAATAAGACCCTTTAATAATTCCGGAAAGCTGCAGCCAGCTGGACATCACATGTAGCTTAAGCTTGACAACAGCAACCCCTGACCAGTTGTGTAAAAGGTTGTCTATGGTGTCTACAGCTTATGGGAGAGTAAGTAGTTCTGGGGAGTATGGGAGAGAGGAGGAGGAGTGGTCAAGGGATTCAGGACACAAATGAGTAGGAAACTTGTCTTGTACTTGCAGTGCCCATGAGACAGTTTTCTTCGATGACATCAGAAACTTTAAGTGACAGAAATAAGCAAACTGTACTGTGATGTATGGGCATTCACAGTCCAGTAAGGTTTTTAGCAGGAAAGAGAGTTTCAATAAAATAAGTTGCAGTAAAACCTGAAAGGAGGGATTAAAGTGAGGATTACAGTATATAATTGAGATGAAACCAACCTTCCCTCCTAAATTGGATGGTACAACTGTGAAAAGTGCTTATGTGGCTATTGATGTAAGTGTTCAACCCTCTACAGATGTAAGTGAACAACAGAACACTTTCTAGTATAATGATGAAAGGTCTCATCTGTGGCAGTATATGTTTTTTCTGTTATTTTTAAGTTGCTATAACTACCTAGAACCCCTGGAAATGCAGTCTCCGGGATTGTCCTTCCATGTAAAATCATATTCAAGCTGATACTTCTTGCACAAAATATGGTTCTTACAGGTTTCACTTAAAAAAATATATATATATAAAATCTAGCTTCTTTGGATATGTCTGCTTTGCCAAATGGTCTCTGTTGCTGTTGCTAGACTTCGTGTGGCTGAGGGAACCTCTGGCTGGTTTGAGAGATGCACATTATAGGAAATTGTTGTATTCCTAGATCTGCTGATCTGGTGGTAGTAACAACTCTCACAATGCAGAAGTATTTCCTTCTCCTGCCCACAAAGAGGGATTTCTAGGCATGTGACCCTCCTCTTACTCAAAATGGAAGAGCAGGCAGATGGTAGGTAGGAAGCAAGGCAGTTCCCCTACTTCTATGCTGCCTGGTTGTGGAGGACACAACAGCTCTAGCTTGCAATTGGGGCCCTGAAGCGTGGCCTCTGGCACAGCACTGGTGAGTGTGGCTCTGTGCCTCCCATTAGTGCAGTAGAGGTTATCCTGCATCAGAGGTGGGGAGAGGAACTGTGGTAAGGGTTCCTGAGAGCTCAGCTAGTAAAAGCCAGTAAATAGGGTTGCTAGGTGGAACCTCTTCGGTACTTCTTAAAGGAAATAAGGTGTGAATGTTAAGAATGACCTTTCTGGCACTTAAAATTTATAGGAGAGCTTTCTTTCCATGGTAGCATGGATACTGTGTCCCTTTCCAAGAGAGACTATGGATCACTGGTCCTGGAAATCAAAGAATTAGTGTACTGCATAAAGCTGTACAGAGAAACAAGGAAAATGTCAATGAAACTTCTTTGACTGCGGTAATAGAAATTTGGTGCAGGATATAGCATGGAAGACAGGGAGAAGAAAGATAGAGACATCTTTATTTAAACTGTGGCACTGCTGTCATGCTCAAGTAGTTTGCTGAATGTAGCTGTGTGTTTGTATATATTACATATATATGATGGATGAAGCAACCAATTTGTTGTAAGCCTACAAACTGATGAAAGAGAATGGGGAATATGTTTAGACAAGGCTTTATATGGCAGTTCTGTCATCTGTGTTATTAATGTGCTACACTTGGTTGCTGTGGAGAGCTTAAAGTGTGCCAGAGATGGGATATGCACCCAGTGAACACTGATTCTGGATTCATAATGGCTTTTAATAGTCTTGAAAGTAGTTTAACTTCCCAACACCCCATATCTGTCTACTTCCAGATATATTCAAGTACTTCACTTGCACTGATTTGATTCCAACACTGCTTACTCTATAATGCAAGCCTAGCACAAGAGGCAAAGGGAGAGGCAAATGTGGGTGGGAGGCTCCTCTCCCAACTAGCCTGGCCCCGAGGAGGTGAGGCTTCCTCTGCAGCCATCTTCAGAGGAACACTCTGGTCTTCCTCTGTCATCAGCAATACTTTATAACTGTGGAAATGAGTAATTTATTAAAAAGAAATCTGAAGGGAGGAAAATAGAGGTTGTTTAGGGTGGAAAAGATGTAGGTATCCAAGCTGAAACACAGCCAAGATGCTAATTTCACTGTTCTTTGGGATCAGTAATGAAAACAAATGGCTATTTGTGCCTAAGTTGTCTCTTCCAGCCTGTACTAAGGAGGTGACTAAGAATATGGTCCATGGGCTCCAGACTTTTACTGATCTAGGAATGCTTTGGCTCAGCTCTCCCAACAAAGTGCCGGCTATTCAAAAGTGTTTGCAGCGCTGATAAAACTGTTACTACTTGCTGGTAAAAGTTAGTAATGGAGTAGCTCATTAGTCAACACTGCTTCTCTGTATATTAAATGAAGAATGTTTTTCAAGTAACAGGAAGGACCTAACAGTGTCTAATTATAGAGAGTAGTTGGTAACTATGTCACTTTTATTTTAATTGCACAATCAATTTTATAGATGAAAGTTTGAATTAAAACTCAAGGAAACTGTAGTTTTAGGCAGGCAGCCAAAGCTTGAATTACTGTACTTTTAGTAATTTGAGGAAAAAAAATAATTTGGAAGATTACATATGTGTATTTTTTTTTTTTTAGGGGAATTCTTGATTGCTTTTGTCTCATGTCTCTTTTGAAATACTGACTAGAAATCAGATGAAAAATAGTAAACTAGATGACTCAAGTGGCCAGTAATTGAAAGGTATACGCATAGTTTTAATAGTTAGGTTAATCAAGCTTATGCCTGGATTTTTGGCATGAGGCTATTATGGTTTGATGTGATGGAAATAATTCAGAGCTTCCTGTTAAGAGTGATGTTTAGGTTTTTATTTCATTGATTCCAAAGATTTATTTTTTCCCCTAACTGGAAACTCTTTTTAGATAGGACTGAGTTCTGAAAAGTTATCTAACTTCACTGAAACTGCAGACATAAGTCTGAAGTGTAGACTTTTTTTTTTTTAAAAACAAATAGCGCTTAAGGGTAATAAGAATTAATGCATCTTTATACATACACATGTCCATCCTTGATAGTTTAATATTATTTTACATAGATGACTTTTAAGCATGTTCAAAGCTTGCAAGCTGTGCTTTCTATGCTTTTTCGTAACAGTTAGTGACCCCGAATTACAGTTCACAGATTACACATTTATGTAGCAAAATCTGTAAATAAGCTCTGGCAGGCAAGTGTTCTGCTCACGTGTTTGATTCAGAATGCTACAGACTCCATCACCGGGGAAGGGAGAATGACTTTCCAATGCTACTACCTTTCATTGTGGCAAGGGATGAAAACATCTGCCCCTTGCAAGGTTAAGTAGTCTTTATGGTATCGGTATTTACAAAATACAGAGGAGCTTGTTACTTCTTTGTAGAGTAAGAATACTTTAAGTTCTTAAACTGTACCTAGTTGTTTGCTGACAAATAATAAATGAAAGTAAGTCAAGCTTCCAAGCAGCAGCAGATCCAACTAAAACTCATATGCTGCTTTTCCCTGCACTTTATTTTATGAGGGCTGAAATTTTGTTCCTCCAAAAAAAGCAGGCATGGATCCAGAATGATTGCAAGTAGATATCGGTGCTTTCTGCTCTCCACAGTGTAGCGGATGAAATGTGTTTAATTTGAGTTTAATGGTGGTCTGGGAGCTGAGCGGTTGCTGCCTTTTTCACAAGGAAAGGGTTGCAACAGGACTGGCATCACTAAATCTCTTCAGAATCCAAGTATTTAGGTTGGAAAATGTATGTAGGGATCAAGTTTTAATCCAAGGCAATAATTCAATGTCTCATTTTGTTGAATCCTTGACCTGGACTACAAGTAAACCAGTTGCTGATTACTTATCTCTTAAGCTATCTACTCTTCCAAAACACAATTAATGGGAGTAGTAAAAATGGTTATAATTTTAAGAGTTAAAGACCATCTTCCAAAGCAATTAGTTTCTTCTTGGGGTTTTCAGTTTACTCAGTTTCAGGAGACTTGCTCAGATTTCCATCTCTGAGAAATACATAAAAATACATGGAGTCAAGTGACATGAAAGCAACTGAGCTGGGTTTATAAACCCATAATTGTACTGCTTAGTGACAAGTGAAGTGACTTAAAGTAGTCATTTGCCTTGGAGATACCACCCCCCCCCCCATGAGTAAGTTGGAAGAGTCCATGACTGATTATAATTATTATTTTTTTCCTCTCATCTGTAAGAGAATTTCTCTTGTTTGGATAGAATGCATTTTAAACTATTTATACACTTAACACAATTTAAACACAAACCAACCAGAAAAAATGCAATTTGCCTGCTTTTGTCACACAGCAGACTTACTGGCAGTAGTCAGTCTTGGTGTCCTGAGGCAGTAGCAGATATAATGTCTGATAAAAAGCTGTTTCATTGACTTCCTGTTCCAGAAAATACAGGTATTATTACTGTATAACACACAACATTTAGTTGGATATAAAGTTAACATGAGGATGTTAGTGTATATAAAGGCATGGTTCAAACTGCATAAGTTTCTTTCCTTTTTTTTTTTTTTTTTTGGGGGGGGTGGGGTTTGGAAAACATTGTTCATTCTTGCTTTTAGAATTCAACCTCAGTTAATGAGGCTGAGAAAAACAGATGTTTGGGCCAGGCTTTTGACTTCTGCTCAGCTGCTGTAAATTCAACCTAACCCACTGATTACATGGGGGCCTTACCTACTGGGACCTTAAAAGGAAGTGGTATTATTTCTCTAAAATAGAGTATCCAGCAACTTAAACACCACAGTAAGTTTATGTATGGAAATACAGTTCCCTTTTCTGGGCAAATTCACTCCTGTATGAGGGCCTGGACAAAGCCTATGCACTGGTGATGGCTTGCAGGCCCTTGTTCATGGGTGTGCTATCTCAGAAAAGCAGTGTCCCTATTTACAATGTGTCCTTTAATTAATGGGCTTGCATCTTCAAAGGCAGCATGCTCTTCTTTTGTGCAAACATTGCATGTGCCCTTAGCAATTGCTGATTACAGTAGTGAATGTGGGCAGCCAGTCTGGCGAAACTGGGGTCAGCAGTAAGGCCAATATCATGATATTCCCAGATCCTGATACAGAGCAGAACTGTGCAGTTCCCTGCCCATGCAGGGAGCTCGGATCTGCCGTGGGATCCTCCTACGCCAGTTGGGATGTGCTGGCAGAACTTGCTGTGTATATAGTGACCTAGGAGCCCTGTCAAACTGGACAGGCTGCTTGAAGGATCATTTCCTCTCAGTAGCTTTGGGGGTCTGTTTTTGCCTGTAGCCCTGTGGTATTGCATATATTCAGTACAGCATCCTTCTGGATACAGTGCAGTAGTTCAAGTAAAAATGGGAGGAGAACAGTATATTCAGAGTACCCAGCATTGTTAGTGCCTCCTCCAGGGCTTGGCTTGGCTCGCCTCCTATGCTCCTCACAGTCACTGGAGATGCAGTTCAAATCTTCTGCAGGTAAGAGCAATACCTGAACCTTGTCAGGATGACCCACTGTGTGTCTCTTGGTCTATCCCCTGGGAGTGTCTTCTGTTTGTATAAACATTGCATGGGAAATGGGACCAGTGGGTGGGATTTTTCCCAATGTTTTTTCCTTCCCCTGCAAAGGGGAGGAAAGGAGCTTATTGCTGCTTTGAACTCTGCAGAACAGCAATGAGGCTTTGTTATTTTAAAAACAAAGGATTTACTTTATTGCATCTATCACACGTTTGCCATTTATATGGGAACACATCCTACTGTGGCCTTATGCAACAAGCCAGAGTCTCCTTATGGCCATAGTGGCCTTATGCAACAAAAGCTGTCACTTACAACTTGTGGAATTCTTCACCATGCCCTGTTGCCAGGGCTGTGCTCCAATTGCAAACCAGTTTCTCTAAATTTCAAACAGTGTATTCAAATATGTATGACACCTGTAATAGCACTTCAAACACGTTTTTAACTGCGTTATTGTGTGCGATCTGGCATGCATGTTACATAAACTAGGAAAAGGATAAAATTATAGTTATCATATTTCATATTTATGCGTGCATTGGTACTTGAATGGAAATTTGTTAACTATATTGGGGTCAATTATTCAGAATATTGAAGTGTGTCTTACTGTGTGCAATTCATTTGCTGTAACTTATTTTGTAGCTATAAGGAATTTACTGAATAATCAAAAGAGCAATGAGAGAAATGTAACATTTAATTATTCTAGCATGAGAGATGCTTTATTGCAGGACAAATGTGTATGTCTGCATAATCAGGAGAGGTGTATCATATGAGAACACTGGGAAGTTCTGTGGGAAAGGGGAAAACTGATTTTGTGAGTGGAATTTACTAGCATCTACAGAAGAGTCTTTAAATCCTTCTCGTTTACAGCTGTAAAATTAATTTACAAGTGGAGGTACTGAAGACTTAAAATTTTAGTGCATGCTGCTCTGTTTTTATGTACGAACCACACATTTCTATGCACAGACAGAAAATCAAAGCAAGATGGTTTCCAGCACGTGCTCTGGTGTGCAATAAGCTGTAGAGGCCTTTCTGGCTGGCACTTGATGGGAGTCTTTCCAGTGAAACAGCCGTATTCTCTTAATTATTTATGGAGTCACAGGAAAGAGTAATGGATGGGGAAATAGTACTTGCTTTAGGAACGGAGCCCACCTGTGTCTGCTAGGTAATAACCCTCATGCTGTTTTTATGGTACTCATACATGTGGGAGTTCAAAAATATAAAATGGAGATGCATAGAATAAATACTGAAAGGCACAAACAGAAATTTTTGCTTCTGTTAGATTTGGAGGGCTGACTGCTTCCAAAGCAAATTGCTTTCCACTGTCTTTTGCCCATATTCAGGTCTCAAAATACCCCTGATGACATTGGCAAAGTAAATTGCAATGAGGACAGTCGGTAAGCACTATCTCTGAGTAAATAGTTGTAAAAATGACCTTAAATAATGGGACTAATGGAACCAACTCTGCTCTCTGTTCCACTAGTAGTGAGTTGAGCAGATTTCAGTGTAATATCTATCTTTACAGAGAGACTGAAGTGATGTGGGTATTGAGGGGAAAGTGGTTTAAAAAGCAGTAAAGCTGAGACCCTCAGATATTGCTGTATGTGGTTTGTAGTCTCTTAAATAGCTAATTTTAATCCTTAGAGGGCTATGCCCATCTAAACTGCGAATACAAGGAATTGCTGTGCCATACAGCCAACCATTCCTGCTCTTTTCAGGAGTGCCAAACAGAGGCAGAGCAAGAGTGGGGAGCATAGATTCATTTAATTTTTGTTCCTAGTAAGAAATCCTGTCCTAAATTAAACTGCCTTATTCAAAAGGTGGTTTAAGCTGGGGTAAGGGTAATGTGTTCAAAATGGAATGGCTCCCATACTTAAATTTCCTGTCTGCTTTCCATCCAAACACACCTGCTGCACGTGAGGAGCACAGGAAACCCATCCTTTTGCTGTGATGATTCCTTTTTAAACATTAAACCTGAAACCTGGCAGTTCTGCTTCACAGGATTCCCAGGAAGAGTGTTCCTTCATTTTGAATCCATATAGACTGGCTTTCCTAATTTCACTTTTAGTTTCAGGCCCAAATAAATCTTTCTGAAATAAACCCAAACACAGTAACGCTTAGTTGGTAGGTTGAGTTCACATGTTTTAGATAATGCAGGCACTTTGTTAGTACTCATCTGCTGTCTTGTGGTGAAGGAATATCAGTAGCCAATGAAAGCTCCTATTTCCTGATGTCCTTGAGCACAGGTGCCAAGTCCCCCATCCAGCGCCCTTCTGAAGGTGCTGTCTGTACAACACGCTGACAGAATGTCTTGCTCTGTGTAAGTACAGGTGTTTTAGGGGTTATTTTCAGCACCCAATGGAGAGTCGCTAATAACAGTGAAATATCCACTAGAAAGTAATTATTTTCTGTAATATATGTATCTTTACATTGTGCTGCTAGTAGACAGTCCTATCACTCTTATATTTTCTTATTTTGGTATACAGTCAGTTCTGAATCAGTGTTGCACTAGTGAAGCTATCACCACAGCCAGTATGGTAGTCCAGGTTAGTGAATCTCTGCAGCTTTGAGACTTTAAGCTCATCTCAGATGTTAATGAGAGTGGTTTATAACCCAGGAAGAACTGTTTTCCC
>JAUBNY010000666.1:2027393-2042565 GCA_032275445.1 Crypturellus soui | reverse complement strand
GAAGTGAGTCAGCTCAGGTGCACTGCCACACTCCACGTGGGCTTGACATTTACTGGGATCTGCTGTTGGATTTGGTCAGAGACGTGGTGTGCTCTCTTACAGCAGCTGCAGGTGCGATGGCCGCTTCAGCTTGTGTGGTGCAGTGTAAAGGAGTCAGCAGAGTGGAGTTCAGCATTTTCGAATATTGGCAACCTGGAAAACCCGTGCATTGGTTTCAAAATAAGAGGTTTTTATTTGCAGACCTGTTACAAAGTGTGGTTTTAAAACTAAGATTTTTAGGTGGTGTGAGTTTTACTCAACTTTATGGAAATATCTGCTTTTGAGCCCATTTGAACTTTATTTAAATTTGATATGGTTCCTTAGTACTGTTGCCATTTCAAATGCCCTAGTCTTGGCTAATAAGCATTAGTTGCCTCTGTTGCATCACTCTTTCTAAACTGAGCCTCCTCTCTGGTAAAGAGGCTGTTTGCTTGATTTATTTCCTTTTGCTCATAGAAAACTGGGTACAGACATCATTTCTAGCATAAATTGGAAAGCAGAGTCTTTCAGATTTCTGGACAGTCATTAAAATACAAGAAATTTGGAAAAGTATCTTTCTCTAGTAAAAATGAGCAGCCACATCTCTTTCACAAGCCAGCAATGGCATTAGGGTTTATGCTCATTACTGCTTTCTTTAGGAGCAAATGCTATTCCTAAGAAGGTACAAAACTACCAAAAACATATCTTCCTTTCCATAGCTTAATTCTCAAAGAACTTATCCCTGCTAAACGTTCTGAAAATAAGATTTTACGGTTGTACCTGTATTGTTTTGGAAGGAGTCTTCGCTGTATGTGTGTGTTTGTTTCTCTTTTTAAGACTCCGTGAGGCAGCGTAGCTGAATTGGTTAAGTGCGACTCCTTTTAAGTGCATATCTTTATATATCTATCTGTAAATGTTTATCTACTTATATATATTAAAACAGTATTGTGTGTACTTACTGCTGGGAAAGTCATCAGATCTGCTAGGCCGGGGTTGTCAGCTGGCCACCATGTGTGGCAGGATCTATGTCAGCCCCTGTGAACCTGCAGTGTCTAATAGGAGACATCCTGGGCTCAGTTCAGTGACCTAAATGTAGCGCTTAGCGCCGTTTGAGATGTCTCAGTTATCCAAGGATTACACATACGTCTGGCAGATACAATAACAGGACCTACAGGAAACTCGAGCGCTGCTAGTCTGTCAGCTGGAGGCCAGGTGAAATCACTCAGGACATTTCACATAGCACTGGATACCTAGATGTTTAGGGAACGCTTTGAATGTGCTCTTTAATTCATGTCAGAGGCAAAACTTTTAGCAGCTTTCCTGGGATTGTGGCTTTACACTCTAATGAAAATTAAATAACCTCCAATTAAACCGCAAAATTATCGCATATAGCTCCTGAAAGCTTACCATCCTGGGATTATTCCTAAATTCTGCTGGCTAAAGTTGAATTAGAAGAGGGATGTGAAAATTCTCTGAATATATCAACATTTTTGGTGGTTTTTTATTTTGTTTTTCAGCAAAAAGTTAGGTTATTTCACCAAAGGAAAAAAAAATCTCTGAGGAATGAAAGTGATGCAACATTCGCATAGCTCTTGTTTCTAATGACTGGGAAAATGTATTGCTGGACTTCACAAATTGCTATACTGAGTAAGCAAAGAACGCAATTAAAGCTAGAATACTGCATCATAACATGTACTAATTCATTTATCTTGACAAGTTTCACTTAGTTTAAATAATTCATAGTGTATTTTTATTAAAATCTGAAAGGAAAAGTAATGAATTTGTGGTTGCATGGTATCTTACTGTAAAACTCTTACATTATTAAAATTATAAATGTAATCACTTGAAACAATTGCCTTTTTGCTAAAAAGCTGTGTGAGTTGACATTTTGCAATAATGCAATACAGCTGATGATGCTATAAGAATAGGAGTTAGAATTGAGTCTGGTTGAATGTGATATTGCTAGTTATCCATTCACAGTCCTTTGGTCTTCAATACAATTTGCATGGGCAGTTAATATTGTCTCCACTGTGAATAAACCTGGTAATAGAGAAGTGTAGTGAAGGGAAAGGACTAGCACATGGTCATCAAGGAGACCAGTGACACATCTGGGAACAGAAAGAACTCCAAACTGTGTTTGGAGGTGAATACTTTCCTTTATTTTCTCCCATTTCAGTATAGTGATCTCACTGATACATTATATATATTTAGCTATGATTTGTCTTGTCCCCAGTGGCTCTGTTGACCACTACTCTTCATGTCTGTGTAATGAATCTCTGAATCCTGCTGCTTAATCTTATGCCAGTTTTAGAGCTCTTGGAACAAATATCTATTTTCTGTGAGAAGAAATCTGAATTCTCTGGTTCTCTGAAAACATTGACCCTCCCTTATACAATCTTCTGAGCATAATGACATAAGCAGAAGATCACAACCTCAGGTGCAATAAAAAACAGCTGGTGAGGATGAGGATGAACAAAGAAAGACTTGTCTTTGTGCAAATGATCCACTAGTAAAAAGGAGTGATGTAATATAAGCTGAAGGAAGTCTTACAGCACCAAAACAGCACCTAAAGAGTATGTCTAACAGCAGTCCTTGAGTTCAGATTTCACGGAAAAAAAACATTCTTTTAGGAAATTCTCTTATTTAAAGATTTGCAATACTGAAGTGGATGAACTGTAATAATAATTTTAAACACTTTTCTCTATTAAAATTATTCTAAGAACTTGTTTTTGGTAAGCAACCTGTGAGTTGGAAGGCATGCTTTAAGTTCTGCTCTGGACTCCTCATGCTGCAGTCTTGCTCCTTTATAGGTCACAAAGCATAAATGGCTTTTTTTCTACTAGCAAGGATGACCTAAAACAGGTGGAATTGGCCCACCCAACCTGCTGTGGTGAGCCCTCCCTGATCCACATGGAGCGTGCTATGAACGATAAACGAGCTGTGTTTCTGTGCTCCTTAGGAGTAGCACAGTGTTTATCTGGATGCACTGCACATCTCCTTCCAAGTCTTTTTTTCCTCTTGTTTTAACTCCTTGTGTTCTTCTCTACAGTTTTAAAAATGTTCAAATTCTACCTTCAGAGTGCCTTGAATGAGTTATAGCCCCTCCTTGAGAGGGTTTTACTGTTTTAAATCTCAGGAAGTCCAGCTGGCCTCAAACATGCCATACGGTTTGCAACATGTGGATGAGCTAATGATTTTCCTTTGAGACTGCAGGCATGCCATCATTCTCTGGGATGCCCAGTTCTTTAATTTTTCAACCATATCCTATTTTTTTTTTTGAGTTGTGCAGAGCGATAAAAGAATGAAAGAACTTAAAATGTCTTTTCATGCTTACCATGCAGTAAAAGATGGATTTTTTTATTTTTTTTCTAGATAATCCCTTTATTCACTGTGGATACATGCACATTGTTGTTAGAGCTGTATCCATGTTGCTTTCTGGGCTGAACTGCAAATTGTCTAAATCCCTGTTATATCAGCCAGCAAGCTGCATTTGACCTTAAGCATTTCACATAGGGAAATAGCTGAATCGGAAAAGTATTTAATTCAATCGTATGTCAGTGTTACAATTATAGGCAATTTTTCATGGGAAAGAGGTTAGGTAGTTGTTGTTTGGACAAGTGAAATGGAACTGAATTACCCTAACTTGGCCAGCTCGGTTTGAAATCCCATACATAGAAGATCTGAATGAAGTAGTAGAGCAGAAAGAGACTATTGAAAATTACCTTTTGGAAGTAACTGCTGTCATTCTCCTTTCCAGATAGCGTGTTTCATTCTTCCAGAGAGGTTGTCTTGAGACAAACTAATGTTTAACATGTGAAATACTATCTATTTATAAAAAAAAAAAAAAGGCAAAAAGAAAAAAACTATACATTCCTCCTTTATCCCTGTTTCTAAAATGTATCACTAGTGCATATGTATATAATGTTTTCTATTAGAGCATTCTATTCTCATCTGCAAACCGAGCAACTCCATCAACCACAACTGCCATGAACTTTAAGGTGTTTTAGGAAAATCATTACAAAACATAGCTAAAAGTAAAAAATAAAAGCACACTTCACTGAACGTTATAGAATAAACATTTTTACTGCAATTTAATCTGGAAACTGTTCATGAGCAACATGCTCAAATTTCAGATTCTTCATGAACTTGAATCAACCTATACATGAGGCTGATTAAGTCAATGGAATTGTTAGGAGTTTTTTCCAAAAACTTCTTTGACTTTTAATAGGACCTTTTATGAACCATTTCTTTGTTTGATTCTATTCCTCATGCTGATTAGCCTCTTCCAATGTATTTTGGTAGTTACAAGTTAAATGGTGCTGCTTGATAGAGTACTTGTTAGAGTATTCTGGAGTCTCTCTGACAGGAAGAATATAAGATAATATTTAAGTCTTCTGCTTCAATAGCAAATTAAGTTCATTCTGTGAAATAGGTTAGTGTTCCAGAAATAATGTGGAAAGAAATCTACTAGGTTATCCAATGTATGTATTAATGTACATATTATCTATTACTTTCTAGCCAATAAAAGACTAATTTCAAAAAAGATTAATTTTTGTAATAGTCACATATCAGGAAGTCAGAGTTGCTTTTTAAAAAATTATCTGAAATGTAATCCATTGGAATTTAAAGAGGATTTCTTAAGTAACATCAATTTTTCTCTGGATCCTCATTCAGCATTAATAGGCTTTAGTTTAGACATAGAGGAAATTAACGTGTACTTCAGTTTAGATTATCTTCTTTAGAATTAATGTACATAGTAGCTTAAATTTCTGTAAAATCTTTCAAATGACTTTTCCTGTGAATGCTAGAAAAAACCCAAGGAATTCAAGTTCCTGTGCTTTGTTTTAACAAAGCACATGTGTATACCCACAGTTCCTTTTGCTTGCAAAATCGGACAAACTAGCTTGAACCTTCATGTTTCACCTAGCTTGAAAGCTTAGCTTATATTTTTCCCTAAAAATCTGATTTCTGTTGCTGATGATCTAAACAGAAGATAAATTTGGCAGCCCTCTTTGCAGATAAAACAGGGAAGTTGGTGATAGGAAAAAGAATTATGGTTGCATCTGCTACTGCAAAAACTAAGAGTTGAGAACCAAGTGTTGCCTGAGCTATAATTTCCTACAGGAAATAGGAAACTAGTGGCACCAGTGGGTAGAGAAGTCTGTAGATACCTATTTTGGAGTAGGAAAATAATCTACGTTATAACATACTGGAAACTGGTATATTGTACTTGTATGTGTTCTTCCTTTGCTGTCTTTATCAATCTGTTTTTCATATTAAAGAATAATTTCTAATAATAAGGTGTGAATTCCTGCCCCAGTAGCAGTGTACTGTACTACATATTACCAGTCATTCACATTTGAGAGGTGGAAGCTGTACAGTTTCCTCCCTGGTGTTATATCAGCATGTATCTTGCTTCTCTCTTGTGACTCAATCTCCATATATATATATATATATATATATGGCAATAACTGTATGAGATGAAACCTTTTTTTCTTGATTGGAGTAGATACATAACCTGGTTGTAGTTAAATTGAATTAAAAATCTTAAGCAGATATTTTTAAATATGCTGTGCTTATCCAAACATTGTGCAAATTGTAAAATACTTTGACAACACATTGCGAAAAATTTCTAAGGTCTTGCTTAAAAAGAGGAATCCACAGGTACCTTTTTGCATTTTAACTAGAGTTAGCGTATAGAAAAGGAAATGAGAAATGTAAAAACATAATACCACACACAAGGTTTGAGGCCAATAAACTCTCTTTCTGACAGCAGCCTCTAGCAGAGAGTTTCAAAGAAAGCAGCAAGAGGAGAATTGCATTTTCTTCTATTGACCCTCCCTCTGTGGCTTTGGGAATTGCAGATTATAATTGCCCTATTTTTATAATAGCCATTGGTGAAAGTTTATCCATGAATTAGTCCAATCATGTGTGTGCTTTTTTCTTTTTTTTTTCTTTAACTAGCCTATGATTTTTGGCACGCAAAACATCCTGTGGCAAGGAGTTCAACAATTAAATTATGCATTGTGTGAAAAGTACTTCCTTTTGTTTATTTTAAACCTCTTGCCTGATAATTTCATTTGGCACCTGCTGGTTTCCATGCTTCAAGAATTAGTGAACAAGAAGCTTGAAATTTCACAGAAATACAACATAAAACAAGACATTAAAGATTATTGTGCGTAGCTAACTTCTAAACTTGCTCTGTGAATTGTCTTGCAATAAAAAGTATATGTGATATATTATTTTTGCTGGAGCCTGTTGTACTTGACACTGTCCAATGTACGAAGATATTAGCTGTCCTCAAGGTCTTTAACGTGTAATCTTTTTCTTATGTATCTTGGGTTTTGTTTTGCACTCAAATATACCTTTCCATTTTCTCCACAGCTTAAAGTGAAAGCACAGGTCTAGTATTTTTTTTTTCCTCCCTCCCTCAGAATAAGTACGAAGCATCTAAGGTATCTTGCTTGTGGCTTTAGAAGAGATCAAATGGCTAACTTGAAAATAACTTAGATGAAACTTTTAAGGGCATAGGAGTTTACATGGCTTCCCAGAAGTGACGAGTCTTTAAGAATCAACTTGCATAGTTAGGACTTGCAGTAGTCTGAAAAGTGTTGTCTTTTATAGCTTACTAATATGTATATGAAAACAGGGGAAGTTGCATGGATGTTTTTGAGCAAGTGAGGCAGCATATTGCCTTTTGAATCCTGTGCTCACCATTGCTCTGTGATTATTTATTGTTTGGAATTAAGATGATAGCAGGTGTAGCCTGCTTTTGGTTGTGGACTGTTTTGTATGGAGGACTGAACTTCTGAATTTATTATCTTCTTTTAGAAGATGCGGACCTCAAACCGCATGTCCAGCCATAAATTTCAGATTATCACTTTTTTTCTAATAAGTTATTTTTCAGTATGTAAATGCCTCATTCCTAACCAAAGACTGCTGTCAGTGTCTTCAGGCTAACTTTGCGCCTTTGTAACATCCGGAACGGCAGCAAACCTGGCTTTGGTGTGGAGTAGAGATGCTACAGGCTGGCAGCCCTTGGCTGAGAGTTGTTGTCAAGGCTTCAGCTTGAGGCTTCTTGGGGTCTAGAGGTCAAAGTAGCAATTGCAGGATTTGGCTCTCTTTGTACGTGAGCTTCTTATAAGCACTTAAGCATCCTAGCACTGGATGGAGCTGAACCAAATCTGTTCAGATTATAACACTTCAACCCATGTAATGCTCTGTTTGGTTAATTAGTCAAAGCAGCTTAACGAGGAAGAGTTTCTGCATATTGACGGGAACTGACTCTATAGCCAAGCATAGTCAGCTGAAGAAAGCACTGTGCTAACAAGGCTCATAGTGAGCTCTCATTATAGCACTGCATGTAGTGCTAATATTATTTCAATTCCTGCTATTAGGAGTTGCATAGAATTTCCATTAACTTTAATTTGTCTTGGGAGTCCTGCCTATGGCATTTAGGCATACGAATATAGGCTTCTGGAAATAAACTAAAAAGTGGCAGGCTTTGGTTTAAGAATGTGGCTTCTAATGTTATTTTGCCATAAATCTATAGCTGGAAAGCAGGAATTGCCCTCCACTTATAAGCAGGATAAATAGCGGCTGTTATTACTCAGTTGGTTAAATATTTTGGTGAGGTTTGCCAACATGCATCCGAACATGCAAAACCTCTCCTGTGATGATTTTTATGTGCAAAAAACGGTGCTTAAGCAATGTATTGGGTATGTAGTCTGAACTTTCATTGTGCTGTTGCATATTTATCAGAAACAGAACAGTAGCTTGGCAGGGGGAGCACCTAGTAGGTAACTCATAATTGAGCTTGGAATTTCTGTGCTCATAAAACATGAGATGAACATTCCCTAAGATCATAGACCCAGTGAAGGGCTTGCTTTTATTTTATTTATTTATTTATTTATTTATTTTCCTCCCTCCCCTGCTCTTTACTCAAACACCCTTCCTTGTATTTCCTCACTAAAACTCTTCAGAAAGTGTGGAGCTGGAAATCATGTTGGTGTCTCATGGCTGGCACAGTAGGCTTGTCTTCAGGGAAGCGTGTAGCAGTGTTTCTTTGCGTGTAGGCAGATGGTGCTGATATGTACACCTTTGCCAAAGAGCTGGAAAACTTGTAAAAGGAAGTGCAGTAAGGTTCAAGGGGAGAAAAGATCAAAGAAATAAATAATAATGAGTAAAACGCCTGCTGGTTCACTATGAGCAGGTTGGAAATAAGAGCAATTGTTATTTTAGTAGCATGGATTGCCCAGATAGGAAGTGTTGAGTTGCAGCCGTACTTAACTCTTTTTTTGGCTGATGCCTTCTCAGAAAATTATGCAGAATTGAGTTTGTGTTTCATAGTTAATAGTGAAAGAGATCACGTCTGGAGGAGGCTTAACTGAATCTCAGGTGACTAAGTTTGGCACTTTCTGTTCACGTTCCCCAATAAAAATAGCCCACTCTTTAGCATTGAATACTCATTTAACTACGGCCCATAAATTCAGTTAGAATTTATGCGAAGTATGGACAGTTTTACTGATTTGTACAAACTGGGCTTGAGGTGCCTGAATATAGCTGGTTTAAAAATACATGTCTTTATTTGCAAGTGATGCTGCTAAGTCAAGTACTTACTAATTAGTAAGTACTTGTAGTTAGTAAGTAGTATTACTACTTAGTAAGTACTAGGATTGGTATATAAGATCAGGCTATTCCTGCTGAAATGAGTAGAACCAGATGCTTTGGAAGTAAAGCAACTGAATCCCAAAACAGTACGTTTTGGGGGCAACTATTACATAATTCTTTGTGGGAAATGGAGCATTCTTATCCCTGAATGCTGCCTTCATGTCATTAAATGTTTCATCCGTTTATCTGTGTTATTGTCTCTGCCTTTTTTCTGTAAAGTGTTGGCCACAACTAGAACGAGGATTATAGTCAGTGTTTAACTTTTGGGGAGAGGGAGTTTGACACCTCTGTGGATCCCTGTGTCTAAAAGAGCTTGGATGAAGGCAGCTGCCAGCAGGGGCATTGGCTATGTTTAGTGTTGAGTGTTGGCCATCTAATAGTATATATAACTCAGTTCGGAATTACAGTTTCTGGAAGGAACAGCTAAGAGGGTCATGTCTTGACCATGCACTAGTCCTCTAGGCAAGAATGACCACTTCTTTGGCCAGGGGTCAGCAGTTTGATTATCTTTATGTATTTATTTGTTTATGACTAAGACAATTCCAATTAGGGTTTGAAAACTGAATGTCCAAGGCTGCACGTTAGTGCTGGATTCCTTGTGGCTTGAGAGGCTAAGGAGGGATCTGCGATGTGAAAATTTCAGAAACAGCTACCAGTACAGTGAAGCTCCAGTTAGAGGAAAAAAAGACTTTTTTTTCTTTCTGGTGTTTTTCATAGCTTGAAATTTGTTTATTTCCAATGCAAATACTGAAACTTCATTGGCAAGTATTTGTATTATACCTTTGGGAAGGAGTAGCAGAGTATGTGCCATTTGCGTGGTTCAGAGACCAATCATAAGAGCTAATATCAACATGGTTTCATGATTCAAATTTTCTTTTCTTACAAGTAAAGGTCACCTGATAATATTTATGACTAGAAATAAGGTTAACATTAGCTTAGAGTTTCAGAAAAGTAGGATTGAAGTATTAATAGTATATCAGATAATCTTAGGATTAGGGTTAATGTCAGTTTGAATCCACAAGTTGCCTTGAAAATAGATTAAAAGTAATAGTTTTATAGCAATATGGTAGTGCAAGATCTAATGTTTCTTAAGTTGAAAAGTCTTTGGTACACAAAGTCCTTCAAAAATAAAAGGCTTGAGACTTGAGGTGAGGGCTAGCTTATGGTTAGAGGTGTGTGTGGTGTGTTGTTTGTTGTTGTTGTTGTTGTTGTTTTCCTGGTCATTTATAATTTTATTACAGCTATTGCACTTCTAACAGGATTTATGGCTTTGGTGAGGGTTTAATAATAAGAAGGATGAAGATCCTAAGTTTTGGATAAGGTGGCAAAGGTAAGCAAGGCTGGGATGAGGCCATCATTGTCCAGCACACAGGAAATGTGTAGATATTTATGGCCATTATTAGTCTTTGGGCATTAGGATTTCAGAAAAGCAAAGCCGAAGCAGCTCTTCATGGGGGAAAGCCCATGTAACCATAGTTCTGTGGTATGATTTTTGGAGATAGTTGCCTCAGTAATGGCAATGGCTAACCACCAGGATTTGGCAGGACACTTTGTTTCCAGGCATTTTTGATTTCATAGCTCAAGATCAGGAATGAAGACTGGTAATACTATGGGACTATGATGGGTTATTTCACTGCAGCCACTGGTTACCTAATATTAATGAAGACCTTATCAATACGATTCCTAATACTGCTCTGTGAAGAATGTACTGGCCTGTGAGGGGTTACTGGCCAGCAGCCGAATTTTTCATCACTGGTCACAACTCTGAATTCATCAGAATTCCTGCCAATTTCCCACCCATCTTACTGTCCACCTAGGCGATATCTTACCAATTTAGTGTAAAGAAGACTATGGGAGGCTGTTAAAGACCTTGCTAAAATTGAGGTATTTTGGGGTGACTGAGGAATGATGAGGCTAAGAACTAGCTATTCAACATTTTTTCCCCAAAACTCTTAAGATGGTCTTAAGCACTATAGGAAGCCTTTTTAAGTCTCTAGTGTATTAAAAAATATTCCTTCGTGGTAGGAAGAAAATCTTACGTATGCTTTAAAACCATTCCTACATAACTAAGGAAAAAAATCTGGTACAGTACTCTTCACTTCAAGAAGTGAACAAATCCTTTTGGTTGTGGAAAATGCAGCAATAGCTTGTTAAATAGTCAAATTTGTAACCCGCCTTTGCAAAACATACCATGTTGATACAGCAACTGCCTCTGGTCTTTCAGGAGTCCCCCAGGATCACCTGCCTGATATGAGTGGAGTATCCAACAGACATGAATTCTTGTGAAACTGGTGTATTTGTGAAGGGAATTGTGAGATAGGTGGCAATCCTGGAGTGTGGGCAGCTTTTTCTAAGAGTTTCTAGAGGGCCGTCCAACACCTTATTCTTTGTGGAAAATGCTGCCTGAGTTGAATAGAGAATCATAACCAGTCTCTGAGGTTTCTGAACCATCTTAGGGTTTTGCCACTCCAATTCTATTAACAGGAGCTTTGTTATCAACTTTAATTGATTTGCATGCCTTTTATAGAACAGTTCCTTAAATCTAATAATACAAGAATAAAATGGAATAAATAATTTTCAATTGAGCTTTCAATTGAGCCATTTGGACTATAATTTCTATGGATTCCTATTAAATTGTAGGTAACTTTTTTCAATGATGGAATTTTATCTTATCTTTCAATCATTTTGCACACAAAAGATTTTGAGGGTGTCTGCCATGAATAATGCTGGCTCTCCTCTAGATCCGGACAAAGGAGGAGTATAGCTGAAAAGTAATTAGGCTGGGTGCAGTGCCTTGCTAGTGCTGCCCGACTGCTTCTGGCAGTAGAGTTAATACTTTTTTTTTTTTTTTTTGGTGCTGTATTGCACTGTGTAGAAAAATCAACTTGTGAAGAGATGGGTGAGGCATTTCTAGGATGACATCAGATAGTGCAATATGGAAGTACCCTGAGATCCTACCAGTTGCTCTTTGCATGGAATTCTACTGAGGATAAAAAGGAGGATGCCATAGTAAGAATGCTAGTTCTCAAGTACTGTTGTTTTAATAGGATTATAACTGAATCACTAGCCTGTTTAATTATCCCTATAAAAGTTATTTAGCAAGGTGTGGATTGGAGCTTAGAGGAGGAACATCAGGAGCACAGCATGTCTGGAAAAGTGTCTATAAAAATCCTTCTATAAAAGTCTCTTACCATGTGGTCTAATTAAGGTCTGGACACAGCACGTACATTACTTACAAAACAGAAAGCTTAGTTTCTGTTTGCTGCGCTTTATTTTTATAACCCAATTATAAACCAAAGGGGTTTGTTAATTTTAGTCTTGGTTAGGTATACAGCAGAAAAGGCTTGTCACTGGTTTAGATCAACTTTACTCAAAGCCTCTTTAGAAGGAAATCTACCTGAATCAAGTTGTATTAAATGACTGCTTTTTCAATTTATTAATTTGTGTTTTCTTGTTGGTGGAAGGTTGTGTTATAAACACATCAATGATATCATGTTTTTGCCTAAGAGAAGTTAACATATGCCCATGTCTGAAGAGCGAAAATTGTTTCTAAAATGTGGTAAATTCAACTGTAGAAGTTGGATGATGAAACTGTCAGAGAAATGTTCTGGGTTGTATTTTCATTTAAAAAAGAAGTGTTACTGAACTTTAATAATGATTTATCTGAGAATGGGAGAAGATGACACTGCTGTAGTGCTGTGTGTTTGGTGCTGTAGTGATGCACATTTCGGTGTGTCCTTGCCACAAGTATCATGCCACAGCGTTCAGTTACCGCAGGACAAATGTACAGTAACCCTGAAGTCCTACTGTTGCCACCACCTGCAAGCACAGCCTTTACCCTGTATATTCAAGTTATTTGAATAGTTTAACAGCTCACTTCTGACCTCTTAAGTCTCGTTACTAGGATGTTTTGTAAGAATGACTGTTTAAATAAATAAAATCCCAACTGTAAGGATGATCAAACACTACAAGAGGGCTGTGAGAAGCTATGGGTTTGCCATTCTTGAGATTTTGAAATGTAATTGGACGCGGTCCTGAGCAACCTTTGAAGTTGGCCCTTTTTTTGAGCGGGGGTATTGGATTTAGAAACCTGACAGAGCTCTTTTGCGACCTAAATAATTACCTGATTCTATACTTTCGAGCCAATACAAGTGGCCAGCCTGATGATCTGGGCCAATTACTATGGCTATGCAAAAAGAGAATTCAGAGCAACACTGATTTCTTATCTGTACAGGTGATAACTGCAGTCAATAGAATAGCTGGGGTCTGGAGTTATTTTGGCACTGCACTCCTTGTTCGGTGATCTTTAGGGACCATAAGGTGCTAATGGCCACAGCATCTTGCCTCAGCTTCTTTGCTGAGGAAGCAGCTGCTTGTATTACACTGTCTAGTGTATGTCTAGTATCCAGAGTGCAAATAGCATCTTAAATACCATGAAATGCCAATATTAATACATGCTGGTATTGCAGAAATTTAGGCTAAGCAAGTCTAAATCCAGTGTGACCGATTTGTTTATATTCTCCGGCACTGAGAAACAAGTTTTGTCTCAGACCTTCTCTAGACTTCTCTGAATAAAATCTTTGCATTGCCTCTTATGTGCAGTCCTTTGCTGTGCTGCTCTTACCTGATAGAGAGAAGAGGCTGCAATAATCCCCTCGTTGTAAGATGCCGGCTCTCTCGGTAGCTCCTTGGAGAGAAGGAGCAGGGGTTTCTGCAGGTATGACACAGTACTCCTGCTTCATGGAATAGAAAGAAGGGGAGAAAAATTGCGAGACCAAATCTATCTGTAAGAAGCTTCATAAATAGTTGATATTTGTGTGTGATAGCTCACCGAGTGAAAACAACTTATGGACGAGGAAAAAATAGTTGTGATAAGATTATAAGATTTAGTAGGTTTAGTGAAAATGACAAGGTAAAAGGTTTTACTGGCTGTCTTTTCATTATGTTGATGCTGGCTCCAGTTAAAAAAAGATTGCCTGTCTGACTAGATAAACACTCTGTGTTTTGCTGACCAAAATTGTAAAATTCAAAGGGGAAGAAGAACCATTACGAAAAAAATGTCTGCTTATTCTGTTGGCCTCCTGTCTTCCCCCACTGCTACAGCTTCCAGTATGTTGTGGTTTGCAGAGATCTGTTCTGGAGAACGGAATAATGGTTTTACACTGGCCAAAAGACTAAATGCAACTAAATGAAATTTTCTTCAATCATTTTTCAAGAAGTGCAAGCTCCTGTTTTCTTTTTTTGTTTTTTGTTTTTTTTTTTTGTTTGTTTTGTCCTGGTGCTGAAGGAGTAGCTGGAGAAGCTTACTAAGAGTGAAGTTATCCCATGGCCACCTGATTTCCTGAATGCCCAAGTAGCCTATCGAAGATGCAACCTAAGTCAGAATGTAAGTTATATTCTACTGGCATTAGGGTATTTACTAAAGAGGATTTTAATTGAGCCTCACTAACATATGTGGAGTTTAGGGCCTTTCATATGCTTAGTTTCTGCTGTTTTATAGCTACTTATGGTTTTACTGCTGACCAGCAACCAGAGTGTTGGCTTCCTTTCATCTCGCTCTGGCCGCATTCCGAGAGCGGCGCCGCAGGTCGTGGCGGAGGAACACGGACACCGTCTGCCCCACGCCGCCCCTGCGCTGGTGGCAGGGGTACAGGCGTGTGCTCAGGCTGTGCCGGGCTCCCTGGTGTTGTGCGGCGGCTGTTGGTGGCAGAGCCAGGCTGCCAGGATACGGAGTAGCTGAGGATGGTGCCATGGGGCCAGGGATGTGAACACTGGATCCCCACGTTCTGCACTGTGTGGGGCTGCCCAGGTGATAGCTGTTCTTGTGCTCTGGTTTTAGACTGTCCTAACTCTTCTGGCTCCCACGAAGTTACTCCTGCCTCTGAGAGAAGAGGTTTGAGAATGAGGTCTCTTCTGGATCCAGCGCTTTCAGTTTTTGTTTTTCCAGCCTCCTGCTACCCTCCTTGCCAAAAGCACTCTTTGGTGACTAGCAAACTAATTGGCCAGAGGAGGTGTCATCAAAAATTCATCTTGGATCATTAGACAATGAGCTGTTATTATCCTTGAGGTCCTGCTCATTTTTGTTTTCATTAGCTGTGCGGTCCCCTGTGGTAGATGCTTCTGATAATTTCTCGGCACTGAGGGGTTCGTGAATCCGGCCATCCTCTCTGATGTGTTTCTCTCGCATGCCCTTGCTGAGCTGGCAAGCGAACTGCAGCTTCACGTATCTTACCTATTAAATAGGACATCTTGAATAAGAAACAACATTTTTACTAGAATTAGAAGGGGATAGTTGGCAAATTCAGTGCCACATACTGTGTGTTTTTGCTTCTTTGATTTTTCAAGTGTTTTCAGGTAAATGCTGCTCCAGACTGTTCTGTAGAGCAATATTTTTCCAATCTAATGTTTTGTGTAATTCAAATTACACAGTAATTAAATTCTGATACAATGGCAAATTAACATTGGATTCTGGGCCTTGAAATTC
>JAUBNY010000666.1:2013021-2027293 GCA_032275445.1 Crypturellus soui | reverse complement strand
TGCACTATTTTTATTACGAGTAAAATGGGAATGTACTTGTAACAATAACTTATCAATTTCTAGCATTTCTAAAGCTTTTTAATAGAAATAGTTTTTCATAAAAAGATGCTAAATATTAGATTGAGGAAAAATGAAAGTGATTTTGTAGTCAGCAATAATCTGCCTTTATAATGTGAAGAAAAGCTTTTTTTATTATTTTTTTAATTTGTTTTATTTTAAGCTGCTGTTCCATATGTTGCAGCAATAAATAATCACAAGTATTGGAGCCAGAATTTTATTTTCTGAAAATTCTGACATCTGAGGATTTACTTTCATTCTTAATTGAAGTTCAAACACAGAAAAATATTTCCTCAATTATTGACAAAGAAATTGGTTCAGATCAACTGAAATAGTCTACTGTTTTCATTTTGACTTTTTATATTAGAATGCATCTTATTTAAAGAAAAACTGTTTTGAAAGGAGAGCTGAAAATACTTTGGTGGCTGAAAGGAAATTAATTCAGAATCAACATCTTCTTGCAGCAATTGCACATCTGATGAAAGTGAATTTTTAATTTAAATATTTTTCACAGTAAGTATGTGTCATGTGCGTTATATCCTAGAAGTGTGATATTGTTGGACTGTGATTATATATTTAACATTTGAATGTATTTAAATTAAACTTTTCTAAAAAAGTGTTCACATTTACTAAATACTTGAGTGCCCAGCTCTTCATAATGCACAGAAAGTTAGAAACTTGGAATAAGTAGTCAGTTATCCCTGATGCTATTGATTAAAATGTTTTGTGGCTTTTCTCTGCTTGCTGATTGCTCCCTGCTAAGAGATGACCTGTGATGTGATGTGTGACTTAGAAATAAGGAAACTACTTATGGAGAATAGTTGATTGAAGAGGGCTGACTTTTCCTGTCTGTCCTGTGTACGTACCTCTTATAAATTCCAGATCGTGTTCAACACGCAGAGCTAAACAAGTAAGTTGTGGAGTCAGATTTCACCTTGCATTTGTCATGAATAGCTCCCATTTTTAATTCACTGGGAAGACTGTGTGGTAATGACGTGTGTACTGAGGCAAAGTTAAACGAAACTCTACGAATATCCTTGATCAAATGTTTCTTGGGTGCAATTTAGTCTTGCACAAATATTTCTATGGACAGAAAGCCAGTTGAGAAGATTGGTGGTGTCCTTAAAAATAAGCCCTGCTCAGTGTTAGACATCTCGGATTTATCTTGGTGCTGCATGTCTCTTGAGCTTGGTACTAGATTCTTTGTTGGGACCCTTGGGTGTCTTTGATTTCAGTGGAGCTCTGCTGATGCTAGATGCATATTTCTGCTAGAAATGTGACTTGGGAAGCCAGGATTTCTCTGTTTATTAAGATTCCTGATCTTCCTTTTGTCTCCAAATTTGTAAGCTGACTTGTAAGCTATAAGAAACAAAACTAAAGCTTATACAGACACACAGAATTTCTGTGTTTTTTTTTTTTTTCAATTTTTCAAGGAGATTTCCCATTCCCCTCCCCCAGTAAACCTTTGGCCTGTCTTCAAGTGCTGTATTTTCTTTTCTTTCCTGTTCTGTGCAACAAAGCTTGAGGAAAGACATACATAGTGTTGCTTTCTACTTTTCCTCTCAGCTAAGGCAGTAGAATTTTCCTTTTTCTGATGACTTAGAGTTGAAATTTCATCCTGTGTATTAGCAGGTTGGCTTGCAATTTGAATTTCAAGTATGTCCATCAGGATTAGACTATACCTTTGAAAGCTTACTCAAATATGCTAATAAAGTGAAAATACTATGAAGAGCAGCAGAAAGTTAAAGTGAAGATTGTATATTTGTATTCTTTTTTTAAAACTAGGATGAGATTAAAAACAATAATCACCAAATAAGTAGTATATCCATTTTTTTAAAGGCGGTATCCGCACTGTTTACCGTGCGACTAATGCAGTCATTAGAGTGAAGCAATTTTGAAGAAGTCATGGCCATCCTCAGTGTTAAAAAACTTGATAGAAGGACATTAAGACCTTCATCTTTCTTTGATAAAATAAAGTATTTTTTGAAACAAACATCAGATCGGAAAAGCTGGTAGTATTGGCAGATCAGCACAACTCAGTCATGTCAATCTGACATTTTATCGTAAGTAATGTACTTCTGTTAAGAGAGAAAGTCAAACTGAAGGACAACACAACTTTTATACACAGTGTTCAAAGCTCAGAAAGGTGGTATTTTTAAAATATTTGATATCCCATTTCAAATCGGTCCTACTGTTGGATTCTCAAGAAAAAGCTTTCCTGTTTGTATCACCCTGTTTCATCGATCTAGACGTTTGACTGTATCTGTTAGTTCCGGGATAGTACCTCTCTTTCTGTTATTGCATAGCATGAGGGAGCATCCTGTATTCAGGACATCTGTATAAAGACTGTTGCATCTAAACTCTTGAGCTGGCTGCAAGACTTTTACTAACTCATTACCCTGGTGAACTGCAACTTAATTCCTTTAAGAACTGATGAATGTCTCCTCATCACATTTTTTTTTGTGTCCAATACTGATATGTAATAATTGATATACCAATGAACCCCTCCGCAGAGTCATTTTGATACTTTTGTATTTGATTCAAATTTTTGGCCTGGTAGGACCTGCTGCTAGCTGGAGTGTTATCCTTGTAAGGGCATTATCTAAGTGAAATGTACAGTGTATCTCTTATCCTGTCCCGTCTTAAATCCTGTGGGACACATCAGCTCTATACCAAGTACTTGTATAGTGCAATAGATTAGGCATAGGCTAATCTATAGGTCAAAGCAGTCAGGCTGTAATTGTCTCTAATCAGGAATTAATTTGACTTCAGGCTTTGGCTGACTTGCAGTGCGGGTAAGCCAAGCTTGCATTTCCCCACAGTATACAATGTAGAAATACTTTACTCAACATCTATCACTGCAGGCGATTGTGGTAACATTTCTTGTTTCATGGGTTTCTATTGAAATAGTATTATTCTGTCAGAAGGGAGGGGGGAAACCTTTACAGTGAGCTCCAATTCATCCTGGTTGATGGGTATGTTGCCCTGTGACATGTGAAATCCGTCTGTGTTGTCTGCTGCCCTTTGGTGCCCGTAGTGAAAAGGGCTAGGATGCCTGAGAAATATGGAACCCTTGATGACTGACTGCCAAATTACTTTCTTGCTTGAGCATTTTTGCATTGCTGGGCTCGAGCAGTCAGAAAGCTACAGGTTCTCCCCAAGATCCCAAAGTAGTTTGTTTTGAATGGACTGTTAGAGGGTAAAAGTAGGAAGTACTGTGGGAAGAAATATTATCTGTCCTTCTACCAGGATATGTTGGGTTTGAACTGGAAAATACAGTAACTGTCTGTGAAGTGTTGCTAAGTGCCCTTATGAACCATCTCTTGTACAAAATGTATGGTGCTTTATTTAATAGAAAAAGTTATTACCGGTATAGTGAGTCACAGGGAAATTGAACTAAACTATGAGAAATATCTGAACAGTTACATTTGCTTCAATGTTCCAATATCCACATTTTGGAAATAACACATCAGGTTAAGATAGTATAAGATCAGTTATTTGTGAAAATCAGCAGTGGCAAAATGTGGAGTGAGGTAGTAATGGTAGGTTTCAGACATTCTCATCAAAGCACCCATCAGCCCCAAATCTGTTGTTGCTTATGAATATTAATAGTTAAATTGGAAACATATACATGCAAAATACAGTAGCATGAACACAGAAAGGTGGGATGGATTTTATTCATCCCTTCTAAGGAGAGGAATGTGACCTTTGCAGTAAAGATGAAATATATCCTTGATCATTGCTTGACCATCTGGTATGAGGCATTAGCGCACAGATCATCTTTTCTAACTGCTGATGTTATTATGCAAGGTGTGCTTTTTTCTTTTTCTTTCTTTTTTGGGGGACTGTGAGGTGATTAGGTTATTGTCACCATAGTTTACCAAGTCAACAGAACAACAGGGTAGTGTTTGTTATTAGGAGTAATTATACTGAGAGCTGCTAATCCAGCCGGAATCGTTTAGGGTGTATTATGTCATTTTTGCCAACAGAGGTTTTGCTGCATGCTAATCATTTTATAATAATATCTAGGTTCAGAATTGTATTCTTCTAAACAAAAATCCCTGGGACCTTTATACTGGTTGCCATTTTTAGCAATACAAACATGCCCATACTTTATTTTCTTGGCTGATATTTGGAGTTTCTACTATTCCTGGCTCCTTGCTCCATGTTGCAGGCACAACTTGCTGCTCCTCTGACATTAGCAGTTACTTCCTCGAGGATTCTGGAGCGCGGTGCCTGGTTCTGCGCTCCTCAGTGCAAGAGGGACGTGGAACTAATGGAGAGAGTCCAGTGTAGAGCTACAGAGATGATCAGGGGTCTGGAACATCCCCTGTGATCCCCTGGGAGCTGGGCCTGTTCAGCTTAAAAAAGCCAAGACTGAGAGGTGGTCTTATCCATGTGTATAAATACCTTAAGGGACGGACTCGGGCTCTTTTCAGTGGTGGCCACAATAAGACAAGAGGTAAGAGCCACAAACTGAAACCCAGGAAGTTCTGCCAGAATTTGAAGAAAGGCATCTTGATGTCTATGGTAAATGGGAACTTGGCTAGATCAACCCAGAGCAGATGAAAATAAGAAATACTTTTGTTGTGTGGATATTGTATTTACCATATGTGTTGAACAGGTACAATTTTTAATTCCAGAATAGAACTAAAAATTGAGGGGAGAAAAAAAGAAAAAAAAAAACTATATTCCTCTTCCTAAGAAAAGTTGTAATTGATGGTCCCACTATTATCCTCTTTAATTGAGCACAGTGGGGTTGTTACATATGAAACAAATTATCTTATGACCATAATTAAAGACCATTGATTTCATTTTTTGGCCTCATGTCGCTTAGTGAATTAAAAGTCTCATGAAAGCTCTTTATCAAGACATGTGCGTGTCCTAAGCTAGATGACACTAATGAGTCAGACCTTGGTCCATGGTTTCCCATTAACAGTTCAACATTCGTGAAGTTAGTTCTTGAGGTTATTCAGTGTCCTGGCATTAGAACATATTCTCAAAGATATAATAATTCCCCAAGTTATTGTACTCTTCATGTACATTATTTCCTTATAGATCTTTCAATTTTTTATTTAATTTTAAAAAATGAAGTGTGATAGGCAAGAAGTCTTTTTTCTGTTTCTGTTTTGTTTTGGATGGGTTCTCTTAAGGAACAGATAGTCATTTGATAAATAGTATGGAGGATTGTGAAATCTTAAGATTATTTCTAAAACTTGGAGCTTTTTTTTTAATGGTTATGAAGGGAGTCTCAAACGTGGAATTAATGAAAAGGAAACTTGAAAACAAAGGTTAAATGCAAGTACAAAAGTAAACAATTTGAGGGTAATTTATACTTTCGTCTCTCAAATGAATGACTAATCGTTCTTATAAATCTATGTTTGAAAATAAAAGAATGAATCCAGGATAGATGTTACAAATGTTTTTAAAAGCAGCATTTAACATCTCTTGGGAAGACAGAAGGTAGTATTTATTTGTGTGTGTGTTTTTTTTTTTTTCTCCTGTTTGTTGAATAATACAAACACTATTCTTAAAAAATGTTGGAGTCATTCAGTGAAATTGCAATGCTTTCAAATTTGTATCTTCCCTCAACCTACAATTTACTATTTACAAGGTATATTCAAGTGCAGTGTTGTTCCCTTTCTTTGTGGGGAACGTGAAACCTTCCTACTACTGAGGACTCCTACCAGTGTAAACAGTTCAGAGACACTAACTTTTCTAGAGCATGAACAGCCCGGTAATCTGTTCCCACGCATCAACTTGTATGTCCCCTACAGACCAGCACATGGTGGTGCAGAGACTGTGTTGCAAGGAGCTCGCCAGGAAGCAGACTTCAACGCGCAGGGTGATGCCGAGGCCTCTTCTGTTCCAGTTCTCTGCAAACAGCGCACATGGCTGTAACTAGTGCTGTGCGGGTACCTGTTGCACTGTGTGCAGTACAGCAGAGCTGTTTCTTTTGGATGCCTATGAGTATTTGAGTTGGCCATGGAAGTCTGTATTCCTCTTAACTCACCACTTCTTTGGACAGCAGGTTGTTACAGGGGAAAAGACATCCTGCAGAGACGTCCGTGAGAGAAGGGTAGCCCTTGCCCTACAGACAATGCGTTCAGGCCAAATGGCTGCATATATTCAACGCGTTGAGGATTTTTGTAGCAGATTTAAAACTAATTGGGGAATGAATGCAAAATATTACTTGTCACTCATAGGAGTAACTAATTTAATAAACACAAGCTGAGCTGTCTTAAATAACTAGCTCTAAATAAATCAAATTTAGATGATATCAACCTGAAAAATCATGTAGATTTGAAATGGATATCAAAGATGTTTTCAAAAAAATCTATTGCACTAGTAACTGTATGAGATAGCTCCAAAAATAATGCATTCACCTAGTTCTGTCAGATTTGCCATGCAATTTACATGTCAAATGTCAGGCTGATGGGCTAACTTGATAAATGCCTGCAAAACTGTACTGCTACTTAACACAAAAACTTTCTCGTTTGACAGTTTGGATTTAGAGACTACTAGCTAGCTCTTTGTGCTTTTAAACTAAATATCTTTGCATGTCCTAAAATGCTACAACATATTCTTTATACTAACAGATGGACTCTGGCAGTCAACAGCTAAATTGTTATATGCCATAATACTGCGCTAGTCAGGGATCTGAGCTGAAGAGAAAGTACGTTTGACAGTTTTGTGTGGTATGAACCCCTTGCTCTTGCTGTGGAGATTAGTGTGTTTTGTTGCTTGCATTGGTTTTAATGGGATTTTTTTTTTCTGTCAGCTTCAAAATAGGTGCACTGAGTGCTTGCAAAGGAGATGATTGTGGACCTTTTATTTAGCAAGGGGTTGTTACTGCACTTTTTAATTGTCAGATGTAAAAACCTATAGATAATTTCTTCCAGGGAAGCCTAATCCTTGTAGTGCTAGCCTAGCCTAATTCTACTGTAGAGAAACAGAACTGGTTTCATGATGATGAATAAGTCAGACCTTAGAAGAATTTATTTATTTCTCTCTATTGCTCAAAGTTGCAGATGAATTAGTAATGTCCCTCTGTTATTAAGCTTATTTTATCAGCTATTTGAAGGACAACTGTTTGTCCTAAATTGAAATACTATGACTATACTGTGCATTTCTCTTATGTAACCAGGTGTTGCTCTGTCAGACTGTAAATTCTGAAATACTAAATCCCGCATTACCAAAATTATACTCTTTCATATTAAGATGACATTAATGGCATCTATTCCACTTTCAGAGACCACCTCTTTCTCTTAAATGTTTCTGTTGTGGTGGATTGAAAAGGTTAAAAGCAAGTCATGGTTTAACGTTTAGCATGAGTGGGGTTTTTTATTGATATCCAATTGATATAACAGAAGGAAAAGGCACAGAAAAATACTGACACTGAAAGTCAGACTTGACATTTGAAATCCAACCAAGTTCACGAGTAAGTTAAATTTGTGCTCTTTTCCTCGCATGCTGCTAGTCATGGAAGTGATACTGCTTCACTGAAATCCTCCAGGCTCTCGAGATTGCTTCTTTTGCACGTGACTAACTGCCTTGTTCTTGCAGAACTCCTATAGTTAACACAGATCAGGTTCTTCTTTCTAACCATTTCTCTGCCTGTGGCCCCTAAGAAGGATGCTGTGTTTGTAGTGTGTAACAAATACTGCAGGACTGGAGGGACAAGACTAGAGAGAAGAGGGGATAATTGCCACTGTCTTGTGGCAGCTATCCCCTCTGTACTAAGATAATGTCAGAGCATAGGCTAGAAGTAACATTTTTAGAGGTGTCCATGTGAAACAGACAGTACTCTGAGACTAAAAATCAGAGATCTTTCTTTTCTTTTCCATAATAGATGAATACCCTTCTGACCTAGACCATAGAAGCTGTGTGCCTGTCCTGTTCTCTCTTTTTCATGGTGTTATAATGCAAAGTGCTGTGGTTTTTTGAAAAGGAGCATGGAGACAGGATATAGTATGGTGTTCTGATTTACTCATCATCAAAGGAATAGGATATATGGATGGGAGCCCTTTTTGGAAAGAACTGGACTAGCATCTGAATGCTAGTGAATGGTCAGGTGAGTGCTATAAGCCCTAAAATTCTACTTGTGACCTCTTGGTGCTGTGGATGATAATAGACTGTGTGACAGAAATTCTGCCTGCAGTTATACCTAGAGAAAGCTTATACTCATAGGCACAGAGACAAGCAGGAGTGTGGAACTGTTTTGACTTTAGTTTCTACTATACCAACTTGTTCACTGACTGTTCTTCTACAAGGAAAAATGTAGAGCATCAGCCATTATGTTACTTTGGTGTCTTTGTCTGCCAGCTGGTTTTACAAACTATGAGAGGTGATTGCATCCCTTTATATTTGTGATGGTGCTATATTTTTGCTTAAACTGTCTATTCCAGAATGATGCTTCTCCAACAGAATGGCCAGTCAATCTCACAGCATGATGGAAAACAGATGTAAGATTAGGATGCAAAGTAGTTTTCCAGATACTTGGTCCCAGCATGCTATACAACCCAACCCTAGAGTTAACCAGCCAAGTGCTGACACATGTCTTATAGCAAAATATCACTCACAGCCACAGTTCAAAGGCCTTGCTACCCTCCAGGGCAATTAATACAGCATCACGTTCAATGGTGCTTGAACCAAATCCATCGAACACCCAGGGGAGGAATAACGAAGCAATCTCGGAGCTCAGACATGAGCAGCATGCTGCTGCAGCTAAGGTTTCAGTCCCTAAGAACAGAATCCTTCCTTAAGAATTCTTGTGTGACAATGCATTATAAAGGCTTGATTCTTCTGCCATTAAAATTTGTGACAACCCTCCTGTTAGCTTCACTGAATTAAGAGCTCAGACTCTAAATATGGGTCTCCACGTTTCAAGCTATTATTTCAAAGACAGCTCTAGTTCTCCAGGTTTGAATGATCTTTCCTGAAGTATTTGGAGCTGGACTCTTGAGTCAGACTTATTTGAAACTTACTGTACATACAATAATCAAATCAGAATTGAAAATATAATTTAGAACAAATAAAGGAGACTTCTGCTATACATTTACTTTTTTATAAAGTCATATGTATACATTTTATTTCAAGCTTGTGTTAATAATACTGATAGCTAACTGTAATGCTTCTTGCTTTAAGTACCTGAAGTGATCACATTTCATTTCAGAAATTATGGCTAGATTTGAATACTAATGCTTACATTATGCAGCATTTATTCAACTAATGGTGCCATTGAAAATACTGTGGTGCCTCACAGTATAATTTAGCACTTGGTGTGAATATGATTTGATAGCCACCTTGTAACTGGGAAGTCTAAAATTAACTAGGTCTGTTACATAATTGTGTCATGCTACAGAGTGCAGGGAATGACAACAAGTGGCTTTTAATTTCCGATTTCATTTCTGCAGTTCCCTCTTGGTTTTCTGTTTAGTGGTGTATAAATGGTATATCCCCACTGATCCATCCATTGTAGTTACGATAGTTCAGAAAGAAATAAAAGCTGTGAATACATGTGCTTTACACTCTGCTGAGTGTAACTTGAAAATTGAATTGAATATTTTTATTCAGGCAGTTCTAGGGAATTCCCAGACTGGTCATATTCAACAGAAAACAATATGTAGTCAAAGTACCATGGTAATTAAATGGAGCATATGAAAATGAACAAACAAAATAGTAAATTTTTAGTGCATTTACTGTTTAAGATAATTAAGGAGCATCACTAAATGTTAGATTTTTTTTTTTTTTTTTTTTTTGGTATGTCACATGATTTTTGAAGACTTGTCTGTGATCTGTGCTTCTGATAGCTGCTTATTACCAACCTGCAAGAAACGTAATGTTGTTGATAAAAAAAAGTTTATAGATTGGAAAGATGCATCTTGCCTTCCCCCCTGCCTCAAGATCTTGTTTCAGATCTGGTAACAATATTGCTGGGAGGATCAGTTCCAAATCAAATTCTCAATATATGCTTTTCTCTATCTCTATTCCTCTTCTGCATAAAAGTTTTATCAAAATTCTCTTGCAAGATTTTGACTCACGTGTGTATGGCATAGGTGTTGTTGTTCCAGATCTCTTCTTACCACATAGCTGCTAGGATTTGGGAAATCAAATTCAGTAATACATGTGACAGCCCAACCTTGATAGAATAATAGTGCTGTGAAATCACAGCTCTGGAAGAGAGATTTTTAGGACTCATGTAACTAACCCAGGTAATACATGCCAGTATTAGGAAGGTCTGTCTTTGTAGTATGTTTGCAGAATGCATTATTCCGAAAGGTAGTAGTATTCTGTATAAATGTATGCTCTGGTGGTTCAAAATATTGTAAGTTGTCCTGTTGAGTGAGCATAGACACAGTTGTTGGATAAAAATGCTTCTAACAAATTTTATTTTTCACTGGAGCATAGTTGCTATTTTCCAGTGAGATATTTTTTGTTTCTAAAATCACCAGCTTGTCAAAAAGATACTGATGTTGATGTTTGCCAAAATTCTGTCCTGATGGGGGGAGGGGATGGGAAATGTATAAAAATGGGGGAAGATGAAGTCAAAACAAACAATCTAAACTTACTTGGCATCATTGTTTTTTTTTTTTTTTTTTTTTTTGAACTGGCTTTTTACTTTAAACTTTAGAAGCAGTACAAAGTGTGGGGGGGGGAGTCAAAATGCAGAGGAAAATGTTGAAACAGGTGGCTTTAATACTTTGAAACTTTGTTATAAATTTGAAGAGGAGAAATTTCCTATTTCAGAATGGAAAACACTTTGAAATAAGAATTTTGCATGACAAGGAAGCATGCAGAATATTACTGAGCAATTTTATTTTTTCCTTTTTGGGCTATTGCTACCTCAAGTTAACAGTGACAGAAATAGCATTTGTTCTATGTGAGGGAAAGTGAAATATGCATATTTTCTAACTCTTTCATCAAAAAAGCTTATTTTTTGCTTTATTTAACATGCTTGCTGGAAGGTAGGGAGAGAGAAGATGGCATCTGATAAGCAGTGTCTAGACAACTGTCTTATCTCTCACAGTGCTGCTACCAGCTTAGAGTGGGAGCGCAGGGGTGGAACAGTTTGGGAGAGATGAAGTGCTGGTTGCCATCTGTGGACTGTCTTTTCTATGAATGATTATTGTAATCATTTGTGCTGCCAGTCAGGCAAATTCATCACTGCCTGATCACTCTGAAACAATACTTTGAGAATCTATAGTCAGATACTGACTTATCTTCCACAGTCATAAATTAACACAAAGCAACACAAAAAGATCTTTTTGCAATGACAAATTTAAAACAAGCAGTTGATGGGCCAGAATCTGCTTGGTGTCAGTTTTTGACTATTATTAAAGCATAGTGAGGTAGATTGTATAGCAATAACCAATAGCTGGCTCTAGGACCATATATTTGCTTCAGCTCTGAAATAAAATAAATAAGGAAAAGATCATCTTCTAAAAATCTAAAATAGCATATGTTATTTGTGTATGTGTGTATAGGTACAAGAATATGTGTGTGTGTGTGTGTGTGTGTATGTGTGTGTATATATATATTGGCCCATGCATTGCACTGCAATCCTTGTAATTGATGGTGTTTAATGGGCCTCTGATGCCTCCCATTATATGATTTTCCTTTCACAGCTCATATTATTGTTATTGCCTCTCTCTCTCTCTCTCTCTAGATCAAAGGCATAGGAACAAGAAAGAAAAATGGTCACTGAGAATGGTATCTGCAATCTCTCACACTTTGGCATTATTTTTTTAAATGTTCCCACCTTGATTGAATGCAGCCTTTACTCATTATCCTTCTAGGAGTCACCCACAGTGGAGAAGAATTATCTACAGTATCTGAACCTTTCATGTGTTTATAGGAGTCACTGCTTTACCAACCCTAGTGATAAAAAATCAGACCCAATGTCACTGAGATTATAAATACGCTTCAATTACTTTAAATTTTATTTGCCATGTGGCTATACAAACTAGTAAAGATTTTTTTCTTCTTTTTTTCCAAAAATCTGAAAGCTAGACACACAATACTTCTAAAAGAAGGCCAAATTACCAAATACAGTAACTGATGATTTGACATTGTGCGGAATAGTAACCTGATATCATGTTCACATGTTGAAGGAAAATTTGTGCCTAGTGTTTTCTGTCTCTTTGTCTTGGATGAAAGCTAACTCCTAGGCAGAGTGGAGCTTTGTGTCTCATAAACACTCAAAATTACCTTCTGAATTTCATAATTCTTGGGAAAAGCTTGTTGCCCTTAAGGTATAGAGTTGTAGAGGCAATCAGCTTGTATGTATTTGCCACAAGTGATTGCTCTGCTTCTACAATTCATTTTGCCAGTTTTGCCAGCATACCTTAACTTTAAGGGAAACTGAGAAAGCTTCTGCTCTGCTATATGAATTCCTACAGGCTATTGGTAGTTGTGGGTGTAGTTCTCACAGGGATTGGCATTGTTTTATTGTAGATATTAGTATGAGCTTCTCCGTGATGCTGTGATGGCTGTGTGCCTGCTCTTCCCATGCCAAGTCTCTCCCTCATCCACAAGTTTGGCCTCTTTCCATAGCGATATCCAACTCAAGACTTTGGTATGGTTCTTCTGGTAATGACTACAGAGCTAAATATCATCTTCTGTTAATTTGCTAGTAATTAACCTTGTTGGAGTTTAATAATAACAAAAGGATTTCTAAAATTCGGATGAGAAATTTAATATGATAGTGAAATAATACAACACACATTCTGTTTGAGGGTACAAACTAGATAGACCAAAAAAGTGGGTTGTGGTTTAGATTTTAGAAAATTTAGAAAAATGACTACTGTCATTTTTCTCTAATTTTCAGCATATAAATTGTCACAAATACTTGCAGCACTAGAAAAATGGATAAGTTGCTATAATTTTATAGCAGTGTAATTTTTCCACAAAAATATGAAAATCTTTTAGTAGGACTATTTGAACAGAGCAGTTCATCTCTGCAGAAAGTTGTATTATTTAATGAAACTCATGGAAAGCCATGGATTTTGATGTTGAGTAGTGGTCCAAGTTGTCTCCCAGCTAAAAACAGCAACTTGTTTTAGGCTTGACCTTGTTTTCATATATACATTAGGAAAAGTTGGTGATTGTAAACACAGATGGTCTAACCCATTATGTCATGCTGTTGCCCTTGTGGTGGAACAGGGCTAATTCTCGCATTGAGAATGAGGGTTTTTATGTTAAACAAAGCACTTAAGAACAGATCTCAATATTTAATGACTATATAGTATTTTATTAAAATGTCTGCTCTAGTGTTTATGATGCTTGGTAGATTAAATAACGTATTTATTAACTGTAGAACACACTTGCATTACTATTGCATTGATTTCAAGCTTTACTTCTGTGATGCTAGAGAAAAGTCCCCAGCCAAGAAGCACAGATGTAGTCTTTGTGCATCAGGCATCTCGATCTAGAGAACTGCACTTGATTCGGAACACAGGATCTCACCAAATGGTAGAGGTGGAATCCAAATGAATGACTTAGTAGTCTTTCTTTTGGGACTGATACATCCCTAAATTGGAAACAATCGGGTGAAATCTCTCTGCTTCTACTCTGAAAGTATCATATTCACTATTTAGCATTTAGAGAGTTAGTCATCTGTAGGGATTTCCACAGACACGCTGCAATGTGCATATGTTTACAACCTGCTCCAATATATTTACTGAAACCATAGGTTGAAGACATGGGTGGCTCCTTTTTCCGAGATTAGGGTACCAAACTTGTGCAGTTCCGCTATGCTTCAAAGAGGAGGTTCCAAATTGCAATTTAAATTGGGAAAAATGACCTTGGAATCTAGGCCCTCAAGGAAACCCACCTGATTTCCCTGTTTTAGACTGTGGGGAAGAGAACTGAATGCAAACCTGACTTTCTACTCATGCAGCTGGTACCTTCTCTTGGTATGTGGGGAAGATACTGTACTGTTTTTATGCCTTTGGTTTGTCAAACAATACAAAATAGAAGACCACAGTTTCTCCTCTCTTCAGGAGAAAAATCTTTTGGTCTTCTCTTTTCTAATAACCCATTTGGAAACAATAGAATAAACATTTTTGTCACACTCTGCCTTTGAGATCTTTTCATCCAGGTAGAAGTTCACCATTTGGTGAACCATGCCCACAAGCCCACCCACAACCATGCTTCTTCTGAGGAAGTTGCTGTGGTTTCAAACTCTTGCATACAGCATTGTGCATACATACTT
>JAUBNY010000666.1:1988408-2007119 GCA_032275445.1 Crypturellus soui | reverse complement strand
GAATGATATTATTATGAGCAGATAAACTTGCTAATAAATGGCTTACTGCAGTTTCCTTTGAAGAGGAGAGCTTTCCATTGACTTCACTGGGAAGTGAATTAAGTCCATTTTCTTAAAACTTGTCACCAAGTTGTTATCACTTAGAGCTGTTGCTTAGGACATGGTAAGTGTTATATAAGATTGTAAGTTTATCTGGTCATCTGCAAAACCTGTTCTGTGCAAAACTTGCTCTGTATTAGTTTGAGGCTAAATTCATGTTTGTATAAACTATGTAATATGTCAAATCTCTCTTGTTCAGCAGTCTCTTCTCTCTGCCTGTTACTGTTCTGAACCATTTCATCTGGTTTATCTTCCCATCCAGTTCTACTGATATTGCTCATACCTTTCAACCTGGGGATGAAACTCTACCCTTGCTGCTCAGCAGGTTTAGTAAGCAGCATATGCCCTGCCAAGGCCAATCCTGTTTTTCTGTTGTTTGGATGATCTAGTTTATTTAGCAAACTGTTGATTTGAAAATACTCATGCAAATGGTCTCATTTTGGTGAGCTCCGGTGATGGAGCCCTAGCTCCTAACAGGTGTCTGTGCGTCATTGTAAAACTGTAAATGCCCCAAACTTTTGCTGCCCTTCCCAGGGGCTTTCCCATTAAAATAATTTTGTATTCACTACCTGCCAACAGGCCCTGTACATTAGCCAGCACAGCAGCAGATTAGACATAACTGAATTCAGAGTGGGAGAGAGGGGTTAAAGAATGAATTTTTAGCTGAAAAAAAAGTGCCTTTCATGAGAAACAAAAAAAACTAAGTACTGAGGGCTCTGTAGTGTGGAGTCTTTATAGTGATCTGTAGTCTGCAATTAACACCTCTGCTGTTTCCTTACAATCGGAATGGAAATCCAGAAGTTGACTATATTAAGATTTGAGCCTCACATTTTGAAGATTTTCCTGGAAGATTCTCTTATTTATGTAGACAGAATAAGTCATTGTGACTTTCTCTTTATAAAGAAGAGGGGTACTAAATGCACTGTTCCAGGATTTTCCCCAGACGTGTAATCAATGGATCTAAAGTTTTAATCCTTTCAGTTTCAGGCCTGCAGAAATAAGTAATGAGAGAAAAGCCTCTTACATACTTTCACCTCTAAGTGCTCAACTTTTCAGCATTATGAACAGACCAATTGTGTAGGACACCAGATGCTTTGGTCTTTCATCCTTCATAACAAGGAAGAAAAAAATCAATTTCACATAGCAAGCTGGGTATGTTTCCTAAGGAGTGAAGGTTATCTTTTTTATAATGAACACTTATAGTATGATTGTTTCAATTCTTTATCAATACTAAACACAAGTCATCCTTTTTGCTTCTATAACCAATGCCTATCAATTTGTGTTTCTTGTACTACCCCATTTCTTTTAAACAATTTATCTGATTTTTTTGCCTTCTTGGCTTATAACTTTGTTTACATGTTATGACTGTCTGCTGATGTTGAAATGCAGTGTTGGTATTTTTCCTTAAATTAGAATAATTATTCCTTGCTGTTAAAGGGTTTTATTTAATAGATATAATGTATTTTTGTTTGTCAGGTGAAGAGAGGACTTGCCACTTTTATTTACAATTAAAATTTGCTAAATGTGCTACAGTGCTATTATTTTTTGAATCTGTACATACTTAAGCACTTTATAATGGAGAACTGTTAAGCAAGAAATAATCAAATTCTACTTCAGTATTCTGTGGCTTTATTAGACCTGACACGAGTGTATAAATATGGAAAGAATATTTTGATAGTTGACATAATAGAAGAATTAAAATGGTTAAAAACAAGAAGCAAAAGGCCACCAGTAATCTGTCTGTTCTGGCTTAATGGATGCTCCTTAGAGACATGTTTTTAGTGGGAGTCCATAGAAGAGAACCTGAAAGAAAAACAATATAAACTAAGCAAAAACACAGGGAATGTTTGCCTCTCTTTGTACCAATTTCATTTTCATTTTGAAGAGACAGAGGCCAAAAAAACACCCAGGTCCTATTCCCTTTCTGGTATTCAGCTATAAAGCTAGTAGCCAGCACCATAAATAACAACTGTATAACTGTTGAAATGCTTGGAAACTGAAATGTGTGGTGATGTTTGATGGAACATTAAGTGATGGCTTTAAAATATTTTTGGTGATACATTTCCTCTATTTTATCCAGGAAGAAAATAGGAAGACCAAAAATAATTAATAATGGGCTTTAGATTTGTTTATTTTTTTTAAATGGGGTTTATATACATAGGGAGTCATATATATTTATGATATTTGTCAGCATAAGCTTCTTGAGTTCAGTACTAATTTTCTGTGTTATGACTAGCTTAATATTTGTTATTCTTTAAGGAGAATACGGTAAGATGATCAGACTTTTGTACAAAAAAATACTTCAAGGTTTCATAGATAGCAAGGTAGGTGAAAGGAATTTAGGCTTTTTAGTTGACATATTTTAATTTTTTCTACTACAAAACAGTTGACTTATCACAGCTTAGGTGTAATCTATATCCCCCATGGTTGAGGTTTGATGATCCCTAAAGGATCCAGACAATATTGCAGAAATGGATGGAAATAATTTATATAGCATTTTCCTAAGGTAATTGTCAGATCAGAACAATATTAAATAAAAATAACTTGAGAACAAATTAAGTCTTGAGGAAAATTATTAATTTTGGAAATACAGAAGAGCAGAATAAAACTAGTTGTTTTCAGAAATATGATTCTATAAATTACAAATTCACAACTGAATACGCTAAAGATAAGAAAAGACCCAGTTCTCTACTTCTGCTTTGTTATTATTGAAAATTTCGTTTAATGAAGCATTCAGAATTAGCGCAAGTGACAATTGTGTTTCTTCTGAATACTACCACCTCTTCACTCATAGTGATAATGCTCTCAGATCTTGCGCTGTGCGTGTACCAATTCATTTTTGACTTTGCTGAATCCTGAAAATTTAGCCTGGTAAAAAGGATGATTGATCCAAGCAGTAATACTGCTCCTTGAGGCACATGATCATGTAGTTGACATGTTTCATATTCCCTGGGGGAAAGAAGAGAAATTCTGACAAACATGACCTGCCTTATGTCCTTATGGCATCACAATGCTACTGAAGGCAACAGTTTTGCCTTTTTTTGTTGTTGTTTTGTTATTTCTTCATTTATAGTGTTATGAGTTCGTGGTTTTTTTTTTTTGTAGCAATTCTGATATGTCTTTACTAAGCAGGTGACCTTCTGTTTATTTTTTTTTTCAGAATCTTTGAACTTAATCTGCTGTATTGCAAATCCTTTCCCTCCAAGTCATAATATTTTTGTGTTAAGCCTTGAGAAGCTGAGCTGTATTTTGCTCTATCCAGCTTAAAATGCTCTTTTTTGGACACTAGCCTCTCATAGCAAAGCCTACGCTGCAAACTTTACCGAATAGTAATAATGCAACAAATTGTTATTTCTTATTTACTGATCACTAAACAAAGAAAAAAGTTCTTTGTATTTTGGATTTTAATCTGACTTTTGTTGGACAACATTTATTGTAAGGAATTTCAAAGTATAAAACCCATTCCTGTAAATCAGAGATATTTACACATTTTCTTATTTGCTTCTGTTTTATGTAAATATAAAATTACATTCACATTTTTTATTTAGAAAAATATAAATGCTCTTTATAAGGTACAGTCAGGCTAGTATAAAACACAAATAAACCAGGATGTCGTGTACAGTTATCAAGACCAGTGTGACCTTTCATAGTTCAAAATGCTGTTTTATCCTAATATTTATCCACGTTGATAAAGTGTTGTTAATAATCAAGAAATTGTCATTACTTTCAAGGGTGTTTTTTCTTCTATAGCAAGTTGTATCTACAAAGTCTTATTCAAAGGTTTCTGTGTATTCCGTGAGGCTCGTGTAAAGCCTTATGCTTCTGAGCTTCTTTTAAAAGCAAAGGTGAGACATGTTGATATTTGACCTTTAGATAAAGTTACGTGACCCTGGCAGCAGGATGTTTTTAAGGTACTTCTCACTTAGAAATCACAAAGCATTTTACAAATACTCATTTCAACTCAGAGTGTTGCTTGCTAGATTGAGGCAGGTATTTATGCAGCTTGCATATTAAAACCATCATCTTTGTGCCTAGGATACCAGATACACCGTACTAGTTACATGATTACATACTTATTTATTTCCTTCCAGTAGGACAGATATTGTTTTGATATGGACAAAGCTCCTCCACTATTGTTACTTCATTATTATGACCCCTTCTCTCTTACCAACTTATTTCAAGGAAACAAGAGACTTAAGTTGACCAGATTGTGACACCCGAGCATATGCAGTAGATACCGGGGTATCTTACCCATACTTTCAGCAAAACTTTACAGTCCAAGAGTAGAACTCATCTGAGATCTGTCAAGTACGTCACAAGTATCCAGGCATTATGGAGTGACTCCTTCCCAGGAAGAACCTGCCGGATGGCATCAATCCAGAACTGAGTAAGAAGTCTGCTATATGTGATCCACTATATGTGCAAGCCACTGTGTGGGTACTTGTAGACAGACTTTTTCTGTCATAAAACAGATTAAATCAAAATACTACAAGCTCTTAAATAACCTTAAAAAATAATAACTGTATGTGAAGCCAGTCAATAATCAGCTGGATTTCCAAGACATGTTATCAGTCTTCTCCCTTATACTTTTTTCCTCTTCAGCCCTGAGGTCACATTGTGTCTGTATGTTTTGCTGAGTGCCTTATAAGAACTCTTTAAAGAAAAAAAAAAATTATAACTGAATTTGCATTTTCCTTGATTAAAATGCCATGTAACTGTATTTAAAATGAGATGCAAATGATATGAAGGTTTCAGGCGTATTTTTTAGCAAGACCCTCTGTGTTGCAAAGGTTGTGCACTCAGTTAGCACAGCAAGGCGTAAAAAAATTCAAATTGTTACCGGAAGCAAAAGGACAGTGAAGGAGCCTTTTTACAGTTATAAAGTAAAAGGAGGGAAAATGTAGTGGTGGTGTAAAGAATTCACTCCATAGTGACTACCATGAGAAATTAGCTATATCCTTGAGCCTTTTACTAAGACTTGCTTCAGGAGTGCATGCTGTGACCCGCACTATATTCTCTACTACTCAGTTTATTAGGATGGAATTAGCTGGAATTTATTTTTACAACAGCAGACATACTAACTTGCATTAAAGGAATTTATTGTTTTAGTAGTTTATTTACTGGTTTTCAATGTATTGCATGTTGGTGGGACATTACACTGTGATAGGAACATATATGTTGCAATTAATAACAGTCAGCATTATGAAGTGAGCGCTAAGAACATCTCTTATACGCTATACAAAGAGTTGTAGCCATGGAGGATGGGAACAAAAAGTCTGTTAGTTTTAAAGCTCTCTGCTGTCTTTGTTGATGATGTACACGTATTCTCTTTGAATCCATGTTTTCTCCATCGTGCTTGAGTCTACATGGACATATAGGGTTATGTGTATGCGTGCATATGTGTAGCTCTGCTTCAATATTAGTAAAGGAAAAACACAATGCTGAATTACAGCTCATAGACCATTTCCTAATGGATTTCCTTAAAATAACTCCATTTAACATTGGGATAGTTTTGACCTGCAAATACTAAGACATAGGACTGGATTTTGTTTCATTCTGCATGTTCTACAGCTGTTATTTTTGTTTAACTGGCTTTAGAGCTGGTTTCGGTCACTGTCTTGGCACAAGGCATCTGAATACTACAACCCAACCTGTTTTGCACTAAATTGCTGGAGGGAAGAATGGGAGCTTGGACTGAAATTGTCCAGAGTCACTTCCTTGTTAACAGAGACGTCAAAACTTGCTTTAGCATTCTGAACTAGCACAAAAAAATCTCATCAACATAAAAACTGCTGAACAGTTGTAAGATAAAGTCGATTGCATATAAGGCAAGAGGAAAGAATAAAATTCTTTATCAAGTATTTTTGTTTAAGCAAGAATAGAGCTATGATCCTAACTTGTGCATATGTTTATTTTCCTTACCACAGAGCTAAATATCTGTCACTGCAGTAGTAAGAAAAAGGAATGTGTTTCTTTCCTAGATCTGGAAGATTTAGAAAGGGGAGATGCAACTATTACAATATTTTTGTACAGAGAAAAAAACTAAGCAGCTCTCAGATGCAAGGAAAGAAGTCGGATGCAATGTGCTTTGAGTAGATCAAATTCTGTGGCAACTGGATGTATGAATTAAGAGCTGACTTGGCAGGTACTGTTCCCAAGGCAGCTAATTGTTTCTCAGCAGCCTTTATTTGCTCTCTTTTAAGAAGAGTTTTCCTGGGTGACACAGAAGTCAATGCAAATATGCATAATGAGCATTGCTTTAGGTTTCAGACAGGACACAGGGCTTCCCTCACAATATGTGAAAATTCAAGACATTTCCCACAGCTCAGGCTGAAGTGGAATCAGAGCTGTGGTAAGATTTGGCTTCGGATAAGAACAAATGAACACCCATGGGAAAGAACCAGGTTATGTGGCAGGTACTTTCTGAGGTCAGCCATGACTAATATGAGAGATATTAGGAAAAATTCCTTTTATGCTGTTGTCAGTTTTTTTTTTTTGTTTGTTTTTTGTTTTTTTTTTTCTTCTTTAAACAGAATGCTAGCTCAATTCAATTAAACTTGGAAAAAATGCCAGGGCCTTTAAGACTTATAAAGTAAGGTAGGCCAATAAAATCAAAAAGTATGTTAGTAAAGTTCAGCATGTTTGTACTAATAAAATCAGTGATTCTAGAAACTCACACTTCTGTAGTTGCTGAATGAGAACTTGTTCCCTAGGTGTGAGTGAGTCACATTGCATGCATGTCCAGACATTTCAGTGTTTTATGTGCATGCTGGTGGTATTAAGAGTACTGCTGAGCTCATAAGGAATAGAGAGGAAAAAAAATCCTTTACAATTGTCATATATTATTCTGGGAGAAAGAATCTGAGGAGGAGTTTATCAAATATGACTACTACATTTAAATTGCTTGCAGTGATAACAAAATGAGACATTAATAACAGATAAAGGGGTTCTTAGTTACACACTCAAAAGCTTATTTAAAGAGCCTAGATTAGATCATAGATCAACAGAGCCTCACTGGAGAAAGCAGTTTTGTCTTACACATACAGCTCTACACCACAGCACTTAGCTGAGACTTTGGTGAGATAAAGCTGTTTGGCTTTTAGCTCAACCTTGAGATGACTTTCCCTTAAAAAAAAAAAAAAAAAAAAAAAAAAAGTACTTTGATTATGTATTTGGTTTGCATGCTAAATAAGCTGCTCTGCTAAAAATATATCCCTGCAAGGAGCTTATGTTGTCTCCCTGTAGACACGTGACAGAGTGGAAGACTAGGAAGGCAGAAGAGGCAACATAAAAGTCTGAGTTTTAATTAGGGATGGGAAGAGCTGAGAAGTTTACATTATCTAGCTTGTAGAAGACAAAGGTATTGGCTCTCGGGTGATAGTTAAATCCATAGCAGCTAGAGGCCAGATCTACAAGCATCTGAACATGCATAGGTCTGTGGATTTTGTAGTGGAGGCTGTTTTACACCAGCTTCCAACGCTTCTATTTACTGTGAGGTATTTGTTTTCCCCATGAGCATATTACTTATCATAGCAAATATATCAAATGCCACCAGAAAGCCTGCAGCACCTGGGCTGGGTTGACTACTATCTGCTGCTGTGGCTCTCCTCACTCTTTCCCTCCCAGGTGCGCTCACTGCTGGTGTCCTGGGTAGAGCCGGGTCTTCAGAAAGCTGCCGCGCAGCCGAGCTGCCGGCCGGCCCCATACGCGCGGACGGCGCGTGTTGCAGAGTGACAGGTACAGTAGATGTGTGCTTCCTCCTGCCGGGTTTTAAAAGGATATGCCCTCCAGATAAATTCAAGCGCTGTCAGAACTGACACCTTGCTCGGGAATTAACAAGAGGCAGAGCTCTGAACTGCCAGCTTCCCAGTAAATTCTCTCTCTGTTTCATTATTTCTCTAGTTGTAGATGCTTACCCCAGGAGACCTCAAAGGGTCTTTTTGTTGTTCTAAGGAACTTGTAGTAATTTAAATGGATGGGAATACTATGTCCTCTGGATAGGAGGTGGAGGAGCCATGATAGCACAGCTATTTTACTAAAAGATAAAGAATGAAAATACTGTTTAAATTTGGAGTTCTCCAGCACTCGGAGCAAAACTGCAGCTCTCTCGAAGGGCTCTGGAGAGGAGCGTGGTTTTTCAAAAGCCTATTCTTTTGGGGTTACTGCATTGTGACTTTTTTTTTGTAATCTCCTCAACAAAACAAGGATCAGAAATGGAAAAGGAAACCTCAACAATGCAGCCTGGCCCCTAGGGAAGCAAGGCTGATTAATGGACAATTTTATGGCTCATTTATAAAAAGAGAAACTAACAGAGTACTCTGTTTACTTTGTCCATACGATTCATCTCAGCGTTTCAGGATGGGGGGGAAAAAAAGATAGTAAAAGAAGGGTGTTTAAATGTGTTAAATAGCTTGGAAAAATAAAGCAAATAGCTTGTGGACATCTGCAATGAAGATCTCAAATTATTTGAGGATTAATTACAAACACTGCATGTACTACAGTGGTTATGGTCTAGCAGGTTTTTATTTATACTCCTACTCTTCCTAACAATTTTATCTTAAATGTTACTATAGAGTTTTGGGATGAGTTGTTCTCCTCTTAGAAGACTTTTTGTTATAGACCTGTAACCACTTTGTTACTGTAATGTCCTTTAGAGTCATTTTGTATCTCTTTATTTACCTGAGCTACCTGAGGTTTGATACTCAGTACAATTGGCTAAGTCAGAAATTGGAAAATCAAAACAGGTATTTTTGCATTTTTAGACATCAATAAATAAGTCTTAGAGTTTCTGACTCTTTCCCCTCGTAAGTTTTGATTCATTCTTACTCCTTTCAGCCTTCCCCCTACCTCAGTAAAAAAGAAAGAAAAAACGAATTACATGTTTCTACCAAATTTTACATAGAATGACTGTCTTTGGACTGAACTGATTGACCTGTGGCTGCTGGTTTATTTTCAGATGTGTTCCAGTTATCACAAGAGTCACCTGGCTGGGATTTGCACATTCGGAAGAACGAAAAGGTGAAAGAGAGAAGGCAGAAACAAAGAAAGGGTATAAAAAGCGCAGGGGTGAGTTTCTCTTTACTCAAAATGAGTAAAAGTGGAAGGTGGGGAAGACTTGTTTCTAGATTTTGCCAACAATTGTAAGCAAATGATCTGTAAAGCAGAGATCAGTGCCTTTAAAGTAGATAAAGATATGTACGTGAATGTAAACAAATATTCTTTATGGACAGACACTGGAAGTGCATAGGAAAGAAGCTTTTATTTTCTGCTTATCCACAGCATTTTCTGCAATATAGTTTTATAACAAGTCATTATAATTAAGTCATGAGTTTTCTTCCTTAACTTGTATTTATTTTGGTGAGAGGCTAATGACAGCATCAAGGGGAAACCCTGAGTACATAAATCCTTGGTAAATATACACAGGGCCGTGACATTTTACAGTTGACTTTATTTGTATGTCTTGTGGAAACATTTTTCACAGAACAGTTGAGGTTTAAAAGGACCTCTGGAGATCATCTAGTCCAACCCCATGCTCAGAGCAGGAGTACCTAAAGTGATTGTGCAGGACTATGTCTAGCTAGGGTTTGAGTATCTCCAAAATGGAGGCTCCACAACAAACAGTTCTTCCTTGTTTTTGGTGCCATAAGAGCACCTTGCCTTGTTGGCTCCATGATTGCCTGCATCAGAAAGCTCTCATCAGCAGACACCAGAAATCTTCTGGAGTGCCTGTGCTCTGTTTGCGCCCTTCTAGCTGATATATATAGCTGATATCAGGGTGTTTAAATGTTCTTTGAGGACCAGGGCCTGTGAATATGAGGCTTTCTGCATTTGACTTATAAAGCCCTGTTATGTCTTCCTGATCAGGTGGTCTTTAGCAGATATCCACCACAACATCATGGATGTTGGTCTGTCTTCTTACTCTGACCTGTAAGTTCTCAGCTGGCTCATCGTCTATCTTAGGGTAGAGCTCCATGCACTATTACTCTTCTCTCACATAAAAAAAGTGATTCTTTCTTGCCTACTTGTCCTTCCTGAAGAGCTTATATCCATCCTTTGCAGTGCTGTGGAGTTCCAGTACTCTACAACTGCAGAGATCTTTAATTCCTCCTCTTTGTTCATCTTGCTATGTATATTAATGTAGAACCAGTGTGCATAGTCATCCTAGCCTACAGAAGCTATGAGAGCTTCTGCGTCATGTTGTCCTCTCAGCACTGTCCTGTTGGTGGGCATCAAATGCTTATTTTAAACATAATCATTCTGAAGAGGACACTAAGTGGTTCTTCATGGAGTTCTGGGTAATTTGGAAATGGGCTTGCTATAAGCTCCTTTGGGACTTAATTCTTCCCCTGTAGACAAGCATACTCAGAGAGAAGATACTTGTCCAGAGATCTCATTTAAAGCTTGAAATTCGGCATCAATGCAGCACTTAAATGAGGGAAAACAATCATAAAGGGAAGTGTAAAGATCTGTCATAAATATGGTGTTCCTGCTTGTGAAACAAGCTGTACAGCTGTTGTAACTCAACATAGCTGACTTCCCACAAGGTACAAACAACAGAGCTGGATCTGCCTCTGTGCATGGTGTAGCTCTGTATGTGCACGGAATTCGGTCCTGTGCACAGGACCTGCGGATCTGAGTCGCTGTCTCTATCCACAGCAATGCACTGCTGTAGATCAGGCTACTTGACTTAGAATATACAGTACATGCTGCACTGGTTCTCTTGATGAGATCTAAGTAAAACATTGGTAAATATCACTTGTAATTCTTCCTCCTGTTTACTTAAGTAATTAATTGTGCACTTAGTAGAATAATATTGCACTTGACATTTTTAAGTGCATGGGATGCCCCCTTTTTAGAACTGAAACAACAGATTTACCTCTGAAGACAAGTTTTGATTTGAGTAGTTTATAGATGAAGAAATGCTAACACCGATTAAGGGTTACGTTTTGTTCTATTGATATAGCCAGGATCTGTGGTGAAGTTTAATTTTCAGTGACATGCTCGTCATGTACAAAGGTTGGAAAGATTAATCTGAAATTCTATGACTCTGAAAATTTGTTACCATCAGATTTTGCTGTGGGCTATAGTTTTGATTTTAATATTGTGACAAAACAAACCAGAGAAACATAGGAAGTTGAGATAAAAGAGGAAGCTAGCACCTAATTTTAACATCTGGAGCATGGGTTCTCTATCTGAGTCTTAAACCATGCAAAGAGTTTAGTACTACAACATTCTAAGATTATCCAGGATACTCCTATGTTTGGTCTCATCATACCCAATACTACTGAGAGTTCCCACGTGGCTGGTGGATTTTTGTGTTGTATCTTGTTTCAAGATGTTAAATGAACAGCAACATTTACTGGGTACTGGTAATCTCAATGTACTGAATCTCTCTCTCTCTCTCTCTCTCCAGCCCTGTCATAGCCTATGAATTCCTTTGTCCTTTCGGTTTTGGGCCTGCTTTACCAACTGATATCTGTGGATTTTGTTTTCTTATAAGGCCATCCTGTGTTACTACAGCTCTACATTTCCCATTGCCAGTCTAGTTTTGTGTATGTTTGAACAGCAGTTTCCACAGTCTTTTGGCAGACAGTTTAACTGGGTGATTGAGTGTTGTTGCTCCTTCATGTAACAATCACAGTTGCTTTTGAGGTGTTGTCCTCTATTTCCAGTCTTGCACATCATGGAGAGTTTGACATTAACAAAATGCTCTTGGCTAGACTGGAAATATGTTTATTTGCTTATTTCTTTACAAGTAGTTATTCAAAAGTTGTCTGTAATATCAAACAGAAATAACCAAAGCCTACAACTGTTTCTGATCAGCTTGTAGATACTGGGCAGTGCTAAAGGTTTGGGTGTAAGCTTTGGAGGGGTTTCTGAAGCAGAAGTCAGCAGCATAAATGCATTGGCCAGAAAACAGAAACTGAACCTTTTTTGCATTTCCATTCAATAGTGTCCTGAGTGCTTGTGAGAATCTCGCCCTCAATAACTTCATGGGCATTTTAATGCCTTGAGGGCCATTTCTCAGAATAAAATAACAGGAAATCTGGGTTTCTCATCATATTCCAGTTGGTGGACATCAGAAATATCTTGAGAAGTGTATCTCCTGTTGTTTCTACTTCATAAGGGACTATTTGAGGCAAACACATTCTTGTAAAAACACAGACACATACACGAATATATCTATGGAAACACTTGGCTTTAAGAATGCTTCTAGTGGGATGCTAATATGTAAGGCTGGTCAAATAAGATCCCTTCTGGGTGGCCTTTGTCCATTTCCCAGTGTTTTTGTGACACATCTTTTACCGCAAAGAGGAATTAAAGGCCTTCACCTCTGAGGTTCAGCGAGAGTGGAAGGGGGACTTGTCTGAATGATGATATGCCCAGCACTTGTGTTCCTATCACCTTCCTGATAAGCTCAAGCTGTTAAACTCCAGCTAACCAATCAGTAGAACAATTTACTACCCCTGTGTCATTTTAAGTGGGCTGTCTGGCTGGAGCAGGGTGTATTCAAATGAAAGTTAACAAAGTATGTTTTCTTTTGAGGATTTGGCTGCTATAAAGAGCTTGAAGGGAACCTTTGAACGGGCATTCCCATCCCGTTACAGCTGAAATATCCATTGTACCTCCCGCAGCTTCAATAACTGCAGTTATTTTCATTTCCAGCACATTTGGAAACAAACAGCGTTGAATCTATTTTATTTGATGGGAGAGGTTCATAAAGAAATGGCAAAGGGCTTGCATTTTTTACATATTTGGCCTTCAGATATCCTCTCCTTTCCAGATCCTTTAAGCCGTGCTCAGGTGACCCTTACAGGCTGAGCAGCAAAACCCTGCTGGGAGAGAGGGGCCCGGAGCCGCCAGAGCCTCCCTTGTGGTCCCTGCCTATCAATGTCTGCTCTTATTCCACAATGAGGCTGGACTGTCTTGGCAGGGAAAGCTTCTTGGGATCAGGTATAATCCCCCGAGGAAAACAATTGTATACAATGAGGGCTTGAAAGCCTGAAAGGAAAAGATTTTCAACTCCTCTAAGCAAAGCTTTATTGATAAAAACTGCATCTGCCAGTTTTCTCTAGTTAGTTTTCTATCATGCTAAAAACTGCAGGAAAGCAAGGCTCATGTTATTCCATAAATGAGCTTGTCTGGTAACTGAAAAATAAAACAAGACTATTTGTCTACCAGACCTAATATAAAGTTGATGACTGAGTAGAGACTATTTATTTTCTTGTGCAGACTTCTCACATTTTCTGTTTCCCTCCCTACCCCAATCCATCTGCAGAAATGTTTGTTCTCTTTCTGCCTCAAAGCCTGATTATTACAGATTCTGTGTGGAAGATTTTAATTCAAGTCCTTTACTCCCATTCTACTGTAGCAATTCAGGACCTATTGTTGGTTCAGACAACATGTGTTCTTTTCTCTCTCTTCTTTTTCTTTTTTTCTTCTTCTTTCTTGTTAATCTTCCGTGTGGTCACGCTGCTGAATTTTATCATTCAGTAATAGCTAACGGTGAGATGATGGAGAAATATCTATTTACCTCTTGTTTGACTGGAGCAAGACATTCTTTTTAATGCAGAATGTAGAACCAGGCAAGCTACAAGTATATTTTCTCCTTGCCGATAAGAGAGCCCTTGAGAGTACTGTTAAATGCTACTTTATAGGATAGCCAAGCCCTGTGGGTAAATGTTACTCATAAAAGAGGGAACATCGCATTTGTGCCATATGCACCTGAAGTGCCTGCTTGTGTGACTGGGATGTCAATAGGAATTGTCAAGGCACCGTGCAGAACTGCACGGAAGAACAAAGGCACTAAACTGATATCCTTTTGTCTCCTGCGACTGCCTTGAAACCAACTTTATACATCTTCCATTTCTTGCCTTCACAGCCCTTTAGCCTGCTGTGAGCAAGCAGGGGAAAGGAAGCCCTGCTCGGGCTCCTCTCCTGGTTTGTGGTCATGGGCACTGTCAAGCAGATGGAAAGTCCTTAGCTCCGTTCAGCGTGTGCCCTCGCACGGTGCTGTAGAGAGCTGAGTGCTGCAGGCAGCTTCTACACCTCGAGGGCCTAGCTGATGGTCATGCTTCTGCCTCATCTTTCAAGCCATCATCCTTTTTTTTTTTTTTTTTTTTTTCCTTCTACCCAGTGTGCAAAATCTGGTAGGTTTAACATTATTTTCTCCCTAAAAATAAGATAGAAAATGAAGCTTCACTTCATTTCTTTCTGAATGCCAAAGCTCAAACTTCCTTCTGCAAGAACGCAGAATAGGTGTTAAAATTATACCTTCTTCCTTACAAAGGCAGTGAGCTCAGCGTTCAATTAGGCTCTTTTATCTAATCCAAGCAGTGAAGAACGAGTTTAGAAAAGATGATGTTTTCGACATCTGTCACTTGCACAATCACCTTCCAGTGCCATCAGAACAAATCCATTACCCTCTCTGATTAGAGAGGGATTTTAACTAAAGAGTTATAGGGTGATACTAGCTACGGTGACAGATATATGTCCTGGAATGCTTTCCCAATCCTGTTGTGTTTATAAAAGGGATATATCCAAGATAATGTTGTTTTTTTTTACAGTTGCATTTCTGGGAGGAAAAACTCTACAAATAAACTGACCATTCTTCCCACAATACTTAAATTATGTAGAAAAGTACACTTAGTAACTGCTACAAGTTAAACATAAGCATTACAAAAAGGAAATGCTGTAGCACCCAAGCAGTGTTGGGAAATGTAACTTCATCAGTATGTAATTTGCAATATTTATTTTTTTTGGTGTTTATTATTTGTGATTGAAGTGAAGAAATTCCCTACTTGTGAGAAACAGGATTTTGTGCAGTCATATCCATGATATTGGTTCAAAATCACAGGCAATGAAACCCACACATCCTAATGTTCTGCAATTTATAATATGGTATGAAATCTAAGTCTTAGTATGCCATTTGCATGTAAACTCTGGATTTATACTGAGTTAAACCAAAACCCCAAAGCCAAACACTCCCCCAAACTTTTAAATTTCTAAAATATGAATCTGGTTATGAATCTGTGGCTTGGTTCTGTATTTTGAAACAAAACCAGATTTCCCTTTCCCAAACCAGGAAAAGTTCCCCCCCCGCAAATGGAATGCCAGCAGACTACTTGCCCATGGGTCATTAATCGGTGATTTTTGTTCATTAGGATGAAATTGGCTAAAGTCTGATCAAAAACACTTACAGGCCAAAGCAATACTTGCTTTGCAGAACAAAGCAATACTTGATAATTCTACTGTAATACAGAGAAATTTGGGCTGTTCTGTGAATGAGTCCATACTGAAGACTCATAGTTGACCCAAAGATAGTGTAACTTCCTAGTTTACTAGGAGAGTTTTTAGAGAGCCTGCATCTGTATACATAAGGACAGATGATCTCCCATGCAACTACTGTGAAGACATTTGCTTAGCTTTGTGTATTTGATGTACTGCAAGAACCTGTGACTGCTTGCTTCTCTCGGTTGTCAGTAGGGATCTTTTCAAGAGGGAAATTTAGTAGTAACTTCAAATGATTCGTTGTTGAATAGTAAAAACTTCGTAATTGCGATAACTTTTCCTTCCTTACCTGTGCTCTGAACCACACCGAAGCCTGTGGAAGGGTTCCTGTTGCTTAAAATGGGTTTGGGGTTATGCTATAGCAGCTGAGTGGGGGAATCAAAGGCAGTCTGTGTCTTGTACTCAGGAATGGGCAAGACTTGCCGGTAATGTGGGTCTTGGGCAGTTGTAGTGTAGTTCATATAATTTTTATATGGTCATTCTTTATTTTCATGCAATTCACCCCATGTCAGTAAAGAAGACAGCTGCGGTCATGCAAATGTTAGTAGGAAAATAGGAAGAATTAGGCTTTCAAAGCAGTAAATATGGAAGAATTAGGCTTTCAAAGCAGTAAATATGGATTAGGAAAGTGAAGGCAGGAAACGCTCTTTATGCTAAACTGACCATTTGCCCCTGTAATATATGTTTGTTATTGCTATGTGGCAGGAAGCCCAGTGTCTCACTGGCTTTGGCTGAAATAAAAACAGGGTTGTATGGAGGCAGGCTGTCTCCCTGATGAATTAAAGACCTACTCTCTGCCATCTATGGTCAGCAGGGAAATGGCACAGACATCCAGGAACTGCATTTGATGGATAATTTCAACATTTACCCAAACCATCTTTCCCACTCAGGTGCAGAATTCTGGCTGCCCTTATTCTGCACTTAAATACCCTCACTGTGTATCTCACTGTTCCCTTTGCCCTCTTTGTTAGTACACAGTCTGCTATAAATTTAGTGTTTGGAGATTTCCTGCTCTCTCGAGTTGTGAAAACTGCCTGGCCAATTAATTCTTGTGGTGCCTAGGGATTGATGAAGCCTAAGAAACCAAGTTATGTTTTTCTTTGTTCAGTTACATGCATCGTGGTAGTGAGAATGAGGTGGAAATCAGAAGAATGGCAGGGTTCAGAGTTGTTTAGGCTTTTGTGATGAACTCGGCTGTGTTTACTACTGATCTGGGAAAATGTGGCACTGCAAAGTGCTTCTAATGTGCTAGATGTTTGGGCCAACAGGAGGAGAACAGGTGAATCGGGTTTCCTTTATGTATTCTAGGGGTAAAGAGGGGCAGTTTCACACTGAGCATACTTGGAGGAGAAGCAATGTCCCAGGAATCTTGCTGTTATAAAGTATTGCCAAGTGAAGCATCATTGGAAGCAGCTGGGCGAGGCAGGAGGCAGACTATGCCAGACAGTCAGCAGGTGCAGAGGACAGCAGGAGGGCAGCAGAATTTGTTATAAAGCCTGCCATTAATGTTCATTTTTACTAGTAATTTTATTAGAGGAGAGGTTTTTTATTATTGTTGTGTTTTTTTTTCGTTAGAAAGAATAGTGCTTGTGTGTGAGGCACATTTGTATTTTGTACCCTAGGACTACATTTGCTTATTGAGTCTAAAAGAGCATATTGTGCACTACCTAACACATTTTAGGCTTTAAATTGTATTTTGCTTGCACCTCAGTGTAGTGTTTCTCAATTGGAAAAGCTGACTAACCTGTGTGATTTACATACACAGTAAGTGCTTTGACTTTTACAGATCCAGGATGGGATTTGAGGGGAAAGAAGAGAGTTGTGTGTGGCTCAGTACTCTCTCTCTGTGTTTGCTCCTCAACTGGAGCTGCAAAGTTAAGAAAACACTGATAGTTTCTAGTCTGAAGTCCAGTGGAGAAGTCCTACAGGATTGAAAGACACTCTCTTTTCCTTGACATGCATCTTTATGAAATACACACATACTGAATTCACTGTCTGCTGGCACTTACCAGTTCTTTAAGAATATTCTTTGTTAAAACATTTGCAAGTGGACATTTGATTTTCTGGAAATGGCTATTCTAAATATAATTCTCTCTTGTATAGGACTTTACCAGCTGGATGATTAACTGGGCTTTCTTTGCTGCAACAGAGTCTATTTTATATTGCATTAGAGAAGTTAAGCCAATATTAATACACTGGCAAGACAAAAGTTCTCTACACCTGGAGTCAACCCCAGTGTGAATCTCTTTCAAGAGTGAAGTATTACTAGTAATTAATACTAGTTCTAATTAATAGGAAAAAATGTTAAAATAGAAACAGTAATATATTCCAGGAGTCAATTCATTTGTCTCGGAGATACTTAATCCTGCAGGTTGGATCAAGACTCCCACTTGCTTTCATTCAGACTGGATGTAGCTTTCTGGATGGGAAAATGCTGCTTAACCTTTCTGCATCCTGCCTGGGAGGCTGGGAGTCCGATAGCCATTGTAATTGGAGGACTCATTCAGCACTGGTAAAAATGAATAATTCTCTGTTCCAGGGTTTTAGCGTGACTCCTGTGGTTTCCTTTGCCTGTCCTTTTCGAAAGTGTTTCAGTGAGATGCTTGGAAACAATTTGGGGGCAGGGGGCAGAATGAGAGAGTCTTAATGGGTCACAAGCCAGCTGCTATTCCAATTACTGGGCTGTTTTATGTTACAGCCTGACAGCTTAGCGGCACTGCAGGTGCAACGTAAGGTGTAAAGGCTACGGAACATGCAGTGCCTGATGCATGACCAGCCCAGACGCACCTGTGCAGTCTCGGGGCCAGATGCATTGGTGTAACTCGGTCGCCAAGCTGTGCCAGGATGGCTGAACAAGGATGAGTTAGTGGGTAGGTGAAGCTGGAAGTGAGAGGCCCCATGAAAGAGAAGTTTTATACACGTGACTCTCCTGCTGGTGAATGGGAGTTCAGGCTTCTCCTATGCACCTCCAGAGCTGTGTCCTTTAAAAGGCAAACTGAAACAGATTTCAGTGTGTTCTTCCATTTAAACATTAGGATACATGGATATAATTTTGCACTAAATTTAAAACAGAGTGATTCTGTGACCTTGATATTAAAGTTAGCAAGAGAGCAGGATTTGGCCCTTTACAATTGGTTTGTAATGTGAGAGTACTGTTAGAATTAAAATTCTACTTTAAAAAGGCCAGCTGCAAGCTGTCATTTAGTCTGAAGAGTTTCTGCAGCAGTGAGATTCAGGTGAAAAGCAATTAATGATAATGGTATTAATGAACGTTTCCGAATGCACATTTCATTTAGCTATAACAAGATAGTTATCTATGAT
>JAUBNY010000666.1:1978183-1988308 GCA_032275445.1 Crypturellus soui | reverse complement strand
CAATTAATGATAATGGTATTAATGAACGTTTCCGAATGCACATTTCATTTAGCTATAACAAGATAGTTATCTATGATGTACTGCATATCAAACCAGCTGTCAAACTATGAAAAAGAGACTTAGGTTGGATAAATAGCTAACCTGATAAATCTTCAGCCAAATCCAGGTTTTGGCTGACTAAAATAAGATGATTATGTTTGTGATATGAAGGGCTTAGTCACCAAATAAGTAAGATCCCCTCACGTTTCTTTTCGGGTATCCCTTATTTTGAGAAACAGGCAAAGAATAGCAGCTATTACTCCGAACAAGAAATGGCAGCTCTGATCCCTCATGAAACATCTTTGATAAAAAGTAGTTTTAAAATCTCCTATTCACTCGTAATGTTTAAATTCTTATTTTCTTCACAAATTACTTTCAAAAACAGCACAGGAAGATTATAGAGTGAGCAAATTCTTCTTTTCTTCCCTTGTTTACAGGCTCTCTCTTGATTATAAATTGTCAAGTCACCTCCTTTCTCTTCTACTTTAAAATTGTGTCTGTAGAGTGTCTGTGGCAGGCAACAATGCTGCTTTTTACCACAGATGAGCTTTGTGCTCTGTACCGATACAGAGTCAACAAAGGTCAGTGACTTTAAACAGGGAAGCCCCTCTTAAAAATACCTCTAATAGGAAAATGACATCCTGTTGTTCTCCCCTAAAAATGCCGTAATTGCTGTAGTTACATCTTCAAGTCAGCTTTCTTTAGAGAAAATTAATTAAATTAACTGATTGTTATGAACTCTGCTATGCTTTGGTGACTTTCCTCTGAACAAAATACCTGTGAATGAGTAGAGAACACCTGTAGGGGAAGATGGTTAATGATGGGTCTCGGGCACTAAAGGATGCTTCTCGCATTCAGGAACAAAACTCAAGAGCAAAAATGTCTTGTAATCAGTGTGAGTGAAGGTGGGGACAAGGCAAAGGAATGGTTCCGTGAACTGACTACCACTACTTATATATTTTTCATGCATTAACTTCCCCAGGTAATAAAATCTATTTAACCCTTTAGGCATTTGATACAGAAGACAAATATAACCTGTATTGGAGAGAGAGCTGGAAAGAGACAAATCTCACTGGGAGATGCTTTAATGAAGCTGAATCAAATGGCACCCTGCCACGTCAATGATCTTTTATGGTATGCAGATAGATCTGTGTCTAATGTAGAGAATATGCACATGATTCATTTTAGACTTTAATTACGTTTTAATTTAATCAAATATTAGTACCAAAGCAGACGTTAGAGAACAACATTAAAGCCTTCAAAGCTTTTTTTGAGAACTCTAAATGGTTTGTATGGTAGTAAGGTAGTAAATCAACCTGCAAAGTGGTGGCTATGCCGTGTGCATATCTTAGCCTATTAGAAAACTTGAAACATGGCACGAGTGTATTGCAGTCCGTTTATGAAAGGAAATATGCAGTGAGTCATACCGTGAGTCACTGTCTCAGGAAGGTGATTTGAGTATTGCATTCTAGGACACTACTACAAAGAACCGTCAAGGACAATATGCAATTAAAAAGTACTTCAAATTTAGGGGCTACCCACTGATTTCTTGGTAAATAAAACTTCAATTGCAAAGTAAAGGCAACAATATGATGTTAATAGTGGACCAGCTTTAGAATTTCCATTGTTATGGTCCTACACAAGTAAATATATTCATTATTTCCAGCTCTTACTGGGCTTTGGAAGAGAAAGAGATCTCATGTACGCTTAATCAGAAAGTATAAACTCCAAATGATCCCTTTGCAGCATCCCTGGCATGTGCCTTTATCAGTACAGGCCTGTGAAGCCGGCTGTATCTGAACACAATTTAGGTGGAAGCTTACTGTTCCTATGAAGGACAGTCATTACTTTTGCATTTGTTTGCCATTCTCAGCATATGAAAAGGTGAAGGTTTCTGGTTTGACCTTGGACATGACCTGATGATTGCAAGACTGTTGATGGGGCCTGTCACTCTCCTGCTCTGCTTGTACCACCATGGTGTTGTGTTCTGGAGGAGTCTGTGCATCCAGGAGGATGTGGCCATGGTGTTGTGATCTCTCTTGCCTTCAGGATCCTCTTTCCTCCTGGAGCAGCCCTGCTCAGCTGCTTCCTGCTACTACTATGTATGCCTGTATAGTACATCTCAAGCTGATTTACAGTTTTTGGAGGAAGTGAGATTGGAATTTAATGTCTTTTGGATGTCTGTAAGACTTCTGAAAATGAATGAACACATCAGTTATTTCCTCTCTCAAAAATGTTCAAGGATATGCTCAGCCTGCAGTACTCATTCTTGATTTGCTATCAGTGTGTCCTTGGGCAGTAAGGGTCTTGTCTTCACGTTGTTGTTTCTTAGTGGGAGCTGCTAACTGCACTGCAGTGGTGAAATGTGATTGTGACCATTAGACTCCTAGCAGGCTGTTAAACTAGACATTGTGGAAATTGTGAAAAGGCTCTAAAATTCTGTCTGATCATCTTAAGGACTGGTGACAGAACCACCAGAGGAGAAGGCTGCTGTACCTCAGAGTCCCTCTAAGGACCCAAGAGTGGCAGAATGGTAATTAGCTTGCCTTCCTCCAGATAGTCCCTAGAGGTAAGTGTGGAAATGGATATGGAAGCTGTGAGGCACAATCTTTCAGAACCTAAAAAAATTGGAACTGTGTAGTCTGCATTTGGATTGAACTGGTTTTGGCTTCGTGTAGGCTGTCATGTTTGTATCACCAGATCCCTCGAGGTAGTAATAACTCAATGGCTTTGGGGATATTTACAAATTACAGATTATGATTTTGATCAAATGTTTACAGAGAGCTTCTCATCACTGAGGAGCTTACCAGAACCTTAAGAGGAAAAACCATCTTGCTGCAAGAATATTGGCTTTGAACACAGAATTTTGGATATAACACTTTTGAGAAATGTTTGAATGTTTTGGTTTGTTGTGTAAGATTAAAATGTCTCATTTCGTGGCTGATTTATACTCCACAGAACTGATGTATGGTCTCACAGGAGACATCATTCTAATGTCTTGTGCTTGCAGAAGCTGGGCTTCCTGGCCAGGTTATGTCTACGATCTCTTTTAGAGGCTTTTTTAGAAAGAACTCAAAGTTTCCTGATAGCTGCTTTATCGTGAAGCCTTGGGAATTGGTCCTGGGCTCAGCAGAATAGATGGGAAGGCTTCAGCTGGCAGTATCAGGTATTGTAAGTTTAGAACATGGGAGAAGAGAGGGAGGTACGTTCACTCCATGAGTAACTTTCAGTTTGAAATCCATACCATAACTGCTGTTTACTCACCTGCATTATTTATTTTATTTATTTATGTGTATTTAGTCTTAAAAAGAGTATGTGTTCAGTTATATTTCTTCCTTGAAAGTTAAAATAAATGCAGTTTAAATACGTCAGATTTTTAGATAGGAGGATTAAACGTTTTAAGTCTGAATTTATGTGGCGGGGGAGGAAGGGTGGAGTAGAAGTCTTATACTGGCTGACAAGCTGGGCATAAAATCAGCATGGTTTCCTGGGGGATCTCTAGATTTCTAGGGGAGAGCAGTGGATATTGTTTATCTTGACTTTGTCAAGGCTTTCCCACAAAGGAATGTGATCAGTGGCCAAAAGTTTGTCTGCAGGCCATACTAGTGGCATGCACCAGTATAAAAAAAAGTACTGTTTAACATTGTCTTTGTTTAACATGGCCTGTTTGATGGGGTGAACCCCTCACCGAGTTTGCAGGTGATACAAACCTGGTAAGAGTGGTTGATGCACCCTGTGAGTGCACTGCTGCTCCGAGGCGCTTTGGCAGTCAAACGAATAGGTGGATGGGAATGTTCAGCAACGGGAAGTGCAAAGTCCCTGTGCACCAGCATAGTCTTAGGGGCTGATGGGCTGGAAAGCAGCTTTTCAGGGTAGGACCTCGTGGGCAACCAGGGAAACAAGAGCCAGCAATATGGCCACATGGCAAAGGTGGCCAACAGCCTCTGGGGCTGCGATAGGGAGAGCGTTGCCGGGCCAAGGGAGCAATCCTTCCTGCTCCTCCACCCTGCTGCGGCCGCTTCAGCAGTGCAGGGCTCAGTGCTGGGCTCCCCAGTACCAGACACCCAGGCACCTACTGCAGGGAGCCCAGCAAAGGGCCCCAAAGACGACAGAGGGCTTGGAGCATCTCTCACGTGGGAGAGGCTGAGAGGGCTGGCGTTCGTCAGCCTGGAGAAGGGAAGGCTCAGGACAAATGTACTAATGTGGGCGAGCATCTAGTGGGAGGGATTAAAGAAGGTGGAGCCAGGCTGTTCTCACTGGTCCTTCCCAACCTCAACTCTTCTGTGGCCTTTTTTTGGGGGTGGAATTCTGGACTGATGACATCTCAAGTTAGTGGGATGGAATTGTGAGCTTCTGTAGAATATTATTAAATCCTTTTCTTGTAATGGTAAATGGGTTAAAATCTGGAAAAAAAAGGAAATGGGCGAAGAACATACGTGAATAGGAGTGCAGACTCTAGAGCAGGGCATATCGGCATTTAAAACTGTTTGTTTGTTATTCATGTCTTGGTCAAGGGCTATATTCCAAGCTTTCACATTGTGAACTTTAGAAAGTGCAACATAATGAACAAAGATGTTACACTACAGTGCCTGAGACATGCTTCTTTCAAAGAAATGTGGTTTTGTTTTTTTTTCTATTTTCTTTCTTTCTCCCCTGTAGCATATTAGAATGTGTCTAATCCTTTATAAGAAGCCTGAATATTATGGACCATTTCTCCTCACTGGCAGCTGTTCAGTTTTGTACTCTAATCCTTGAACAATTCTGAACTACTGCAGGCCTCAATACAAAAGAACTGATCTTCCTACATAAATGAATAAACTCTGCAGCAAATGAGGTCTATTGTGGACTTCATCAGTGTGCCCAGACCTCAGTTTGGGAATTGATTCTGTGCTGGCCCTGTCCACTGATTCAAAGGGAGGTTTATATTTGCTAGGAATGTAGATTGAAATATCAGTTTATGGCAGGGTGGATCTGTAAATGAGACAAAACAAACTGTAAAAAAAAAAAAAAATCTGTTTTGGCTTTGCATAGCAGTGACAAAGATGTGTTAGTTGGAAGTGATAGGTGTACCCAGCTTGTGCTAAATTGTGGTCTGCAAGAGGTGTCATTTTAGTATCATTTAGTCTATTGTCCCTACTTAAATACCGTATGCATAATTAGGCGATTGCTCATCAGTTTACCTGTGCACCCAGCAGAAGTGTTACCAGCTCAGATTGTTGGGCATTGTTCAGAGGTTCTTGCCTGCCCTGCGTTGTTTTTGGCAAATTGCTTCAAAGAAGACAAGGCCTTTTATTACAATCACAGCAAAAGTAAACATCTCAGCTTAAGACAAACACGCTGGAGTTGTAGGAAAAGAACCAGTCAGACAGGAAATGCCAAACGAAACAACATTCTTGGGCGTCTGATATAAATACATAGCAGCCTGTTGGGTCCTGCTGGCTCGGGCTTCCCTGTGCTTGCTGCAGACCTACAGACACGCAGTTAGTGGTCCTGGCTGAGATGCACAAATTTGCATCTAGTATGAAATAAGGTCTCAGACTTCCAGTGTGTTTTACATGGGCACAGCCTGCAGCGCTCTGAGGAGCAGGACAGGCCTGAGGCTTCCCTGTGTGGGGCCACCCAAGCCTGGTCTGGAGCGTGTTCAGGCGTGTGCCTGGTGTCGGCTGTGTGGCTGGAGGTCTGGCACGAGGCCTCTCTCGCCCTGCGTCCTGCATGGCCTCACCACCCCTGTCTGGGTGGCACTCTGCCCCTGGCCGAGGGATGTCGTCTTCACCTGAACCCAGGATCAGCTAGGGAGGTTAGAGGGAATCGTCCCTGCTCAGCAAATTGCACTAAGAAAAATAAATCTTAATGGAAATAGAAGTCGATCATCTCTCAAAACTTAAATTGCCAGTTTGTTACTTTTCTATTTTAACAAAAGCGACCAAAGCATGATGGTGTGCATCTATGGGCTTTTGTTTTCTTTTTGTTTTCTGAATGTTAGACATCTAATTACATAGAGAGCCATATTGTGCACACATACAGTGCCTGTGTGTTTTCTAAAGGAGAAGCCTGGCATCTCCATATGGCACTTTCCCAAAAACAAAGTCCCGTTGGCGGATGGATAGCTTGCGCAGTGTTTGCAGTTGATGCTCCTTTGCTAAATGGAAGAGGCACAAGTTAAAATAATCAAAAATGAATGGAGCAGAGTGAAGATCGGCTTTTTTTGGGTCCTTCTGCTTTGGTAAAGGAAATATTTATCAGCTCGTATGTGAATTTGGAGTTTTGAAAAATGTGGTATGCAATTTTCAACTTAAACCTTCTGGTTTGTTCTGAAAAGTTTGATCTTCCATTGTTAACAGTGAAGCAGTCGTATGTGGGATGCACTGTGATGGATCAAAAACTTATAGCACATCCTTTACTTCAAGCAGATGTTCCCACTGAAATCAGCCAGCAGAGAGGTGAGACAGGGGAGCTGCTCATTTTTGTGAAATGACAAATTTGTGGGTGTAGGATCAGGGCCATTGTTTTCATTAATATGAGACCTCTGCAGAATTGCCTCTGACAGGCAAAGTACCTTGCTGAAAGAGGCATTATGGAAAGCAACAGTAGCCTAGCTTTCTATGCAAGTAATTCCAGAAGCAGTTTGAAATGTTCTCTAAATTTTAGCTGGATGTCATGTTAGTGACTTTCAAAGGGATTAAAATGACTTCCCCTTGCTGGGCATCATGTGAGTGATGGTGATGTATCCCCAGGTTGGATCGGAGGCATATCTAATAAGCAGACTGCGAATATAGTGCCCACAGAGACGAAGCGCTACCTGCTACACTGACAGTTCACTTGAAGACCTTTATTAAAACCTATCTGAGAGCTTTTCAGCTTGGTGGCATAAGCTTCAGGCCACAGAATAAAATTGGAGTCTTCACTTGAGATGGCGATTCACTGAGGTGATGACAATGTCTGAAGCTCACATTTGACTACATGTTCTGGTGGGCTGTATTTTTAGATGGGCAGGAAGCAGATTTGGCATGTCGTGAGAAGTTGCATCACTTGGATTGTTTTCAATTCTGGATAAAAAGCATTCTCCCAAAATTTGTTTAAAAATATGACACTTTCTTACCCTGGTCTTACCTTTCCACTATCATCTGACATACACGCATCTATAATAGAAAACCTTAAATTTCATTTGTGCTTCCCAGGATTTAACTAGAAATCTTATTTATTAGCCTTTCTTATATTCAACATATATTTTAATTCTTGAAGTTTCAGATCAGCATATTTTTTACCCTTAATAAACTTGTATGTTTACAGCCTCTAATCTTTCATTTTAAACCACAAAGAAATGTTCAAACTTTTATGAATTCAAATTAGAAATGAAGGATGATGGAAATGATTTACAGTCACTACAGTTCAGTAGGGAAAATATACAACTCTTCTCCAGTACATCGTATTCTGTTCTTTTAATTTATAAGCAAGCTGTAATGTGACATATTAATCATACATAGAAAATGTTGCTTTGGCTTGAAAGATTTGTTGTAGTTGAACTTCACACACCTACAAATTATTTATTTTTTAAATGAAAAGAAAAAGTAATTTATTTATTACCTTTTTCAACCATTTTCATTTCTTGACTCCCCATTCTCCTTCAGTCATCTGTTTGGTCCCTTGTGGAAGATGAAAGTGGTTGGACCCAGTGGAGAAAGTTGCATTTAATACTTCAAATCTCGTTATGTTGCCTTCTCCAGTTAGAACTGCAGAAGCTACTTGTTGCCTTACCTGAGCAAGACTGAAACATTAAAATTGCCTTTCAGACCGATAAAGATGGGCTGTAGGACTTTGCAAATCATAGGGAGGACTTCACTTGCTGGTATTCTAATCCTCTTGAAGAGCGTAGCAGACTTGGGAGCATGGAGTATTCAGAGCCTGATTTGCCTGAACTGCGCTTGGATTCATAGGGAGGGGGAGGCTTGCAGGGATTGCAACCAGCATTTTGGAGTCTGAGCGTGAGTTTTGGGGGTGTGAGATTGGCCTGAGAGTTTCTTATGCTCTGTGCTTCCTAAAGTGTCCTAAAGGTACCCAGGTGTCTTCATCCTTAGGTGATGTTTCTTTTGTTGAGCAAACAGAGGTTATGGAGGAAGGGAGAAGTCGTGATAAATATTTTGCCTTTTACCTCCTTTCCCAGCCTGCACCCGAGAGGTGCAGTAAAGGGAAGAGCAGGGAGCGAGAGGGCAGTGGTGAAACTCCCAGAGGGGAAAGGTGAGTCTTGTTCTCACAAGTCCAAAGGCCTGCCCTAATGAACCACTCAGGGTAAGTAAAAAGGTAAAACATGAGGTGCAGGAAGCCAAATGCTGTGCCTCTGGGCATGTAAATCTGTACAGAAAGCCTACAAGGGAACTTCTTTTAACTCTTCATTCTGGGCCTTTGCGAGGCTGAAGTTTACCTCATGTGTTCCCCTGTAGACCGAATATTCTCAGTTTAATTTATGGAAGTCTTAGCTGGAAACCTGGCTGCACTCTTTAGGATTGCAGCGGGCAGGAGGTGTTGCAGAAACCAACAGTGGCTCTTGCAGCGCTGTCATTTCTGCGGGGACTGCTCACTGCACCAGGCTCCGCTGTAGCTAAATGCCGTTGCCTTCAGGAAAAGGGTACCTGAAGGACTTAAAAACAGATCCCTTCTGCTTGAGGGAGCTTAATGCAGATCGGCCGTTTATTGCCATCAAATTTGAATGAATTTCCTCATACAGGCAAAATACCTGTGAGACCTGTGGATTTGTAAACCTGGTGTCATCTGAAGACCAGGTAAACTGAATGGTTTCTGCTTCCTTTTGCTGGGCTGATTCCCCTGGACCTCAGTAGAAAGATTTATGCAGGGAGGACAGGACCTGAAGAATCGGATGGAGTCTCAGACAGTCTGTGGCTATAAATAAAGCAAAAGTAGCACGAGCTCAGTTTCAGTGGAAAAGCCCTTACCTGATCCAGTGCATTTTAGAACATGGGGTGTGTTGACTTTGGCACAGTGCAGTTTAGCATGGTCGTGCTGGTATCCGATCTGGCTGGATCGGAGGTGGCTCCCTGCCTCCGTTGCCCTTGCGTGGCTGACGACAAGGGAGAGGATTCCTATGAGCAGCGGCATCTGCGCGGGCGCCCTCCCAGGGCTGCATGCGCTTTGGCACAATGTGCAATGCAACCCACACTGTTCGGAGGACTCTGCTTTGAGAGCACGACCTGGGCCTGCAGCAGCAGCAGCTGGAGCCCAGCAGTGCCCACTGAGTCAGAGAGGCTTCGCAGAGCCTGGGAAGCAGGAAGAGAGGGAGGTGGAAGGAGGAAAGAAGCACAAAAGCACCAGGTAAATTTGGTAAGCCTGGCTGAGAGGCAGAGACCTGAAGCCTGAATGTTTAAGGTAAAAGAGTGCATGCCGAAAGAAAGATGAAATGAAAACAACCCCCACCACCAAAAGGACTATGGTCCCTCAGTGCTTCAGACTAGTGAGTCTGGATATGAATATGCTCATATATACCCACACATATATAAAAATTATACATACACACATAAGAAAAAACCCTATTTTGCTCCACTTGTATAACCCCCCTACCACACATGCACACATAACAATCCATCAGCACTGAAACATTCTGTTTTGAAGCAGTGCTTTCAATATCTGTAGAAGCCTGCAAGTCTGGCAAGGTGGGTGCTGTTCCCAAGGAAAGCAGAATGAAATTGTGAAATCCTCTATAAAAGGAACTTACACCCTCCACATAAAAGGAGACTAAAAGGCCTAAGATATAGATGATAACTTTGTTCTTGTGAAAGACCCAAAACTCTATTATTAAAACAGTTTATTTATTAGCAAGCTCTTTTAATGAACCAAGCATAACAGATGTGGGCAAAACTGTCCTCAAGCCAGTATGAACTGAAATAATAATGATGGGAAGCAAATAGCTTGACATTCAAATTATTGGCTAGACTTGCTCTTAGTTTGTTTCGGCTCAGTCTAAGTGGAACAAAATAGGTTGGAATCTTTTCCCTCTCTTTCTCAAGGAAATAAGGAAGTGCTGAATTGAAATGTTTGAACAAACCAATGTTGATTTAATTTAAATTCTTGGTGCTG
>JAUBNY010000666.1:1966677-1978083 GCA_032275445.1 Crypturellus soui | reverse complement strand
GTTTAATTTCAGATTTGTTCTGTCACTTTTGTTAGGTTACAGAGGGCTTTTTGTCAATTTGCTCTGATGCTGTCTCCTTTATAGAGCTTGTCTTATTAAAGACGTTGCTTGCTCAGTTCATCGTCATATTTGTTGGGGGAAGGGGTTGGCGTGTTGTTAATTGGCATACAAAACACCGCAAGTTAGCATGTGTTTGTAATTTTTTCTATTAGTGTTCTTCCCACAATAGCAATTTAGATCTCTCCTAAAGACATCCAGAAATGATGACAGAACAGCTCATAATTTTTTTTGTGGTGTTAAAAGCTAATCGGGTGCAGTTCTGGCTTATTTTTCATTTGCTGTAAGATATTTAAGACTTTCTTTTATCCTACCAACATTTATCTAAATTTGGAAATAGACTTGAACGTTGTTTTGAAGAAAGTGTGAACCTGTGCACTTTGTGAGCACGAAAGTTCTGGAGAAAGAGATTTTCTTTTTCCTGCTCTCCTCCCTGCGCATGAGTTGTTGAGCTTGACGTCCTTCGTAGCATTTCAGTTTTGAATTGGTGCTGTATTGGCTGACTAAGCAAGTCAAATGGTATTTGCTGCTGCTCCCTGTCTCTACTGTGTGGGATAGGCATATATTTGAAAAGCAGAGTAGAACTACCTTGGAGCACAAACTGAATGAGGCCGGATTCTGACTCATTTTTTACTGTTGGAATGTCTTTGCTCTTTGGACTTTATAGTACTTATTCCTTCAGCAAGTATTTCTCATTATGGCTAAAGGCTCAATTTTCCTGCAAATAATTAGATTATGCAAATAATTTAGCTATTCAAGACAAAGCAGATTGTGAATGGAATAGCTGATTGTAGATTTACAGCCTGGATATTTTCAGAATGCCTATCTTCTTTGCTGAAGTGGTGAATAGAACAATTTGAAGTGAAATAAAAAATATGTTTGACTCCCAACTAATTGTGCACCCTAATGGACAAATTGTACTGAGTTACTTGTTCTTTTTCAGGCTGGCTGTTCATCCCTCCTGCAGACTGTTGCATAGAGAGATGATCAGCGTTCACGTTGGAGTCCTTCCTGCTCAGTAAGTCAAAGCTTTACTCTTCTCTGGTGTGTTCTGTAGACAGAAGGCTTGAGCCTCCTTCACTTCCCAGCAGGAAAGGCTAGTTAAATACTTGTTTGCAGTTTCTTGCAACATTTATGAGAATTGTTTACATAATTCTGGAGGATCTTCCTCCCTTTCTCGGCAAATTAGACACACCTGCTGAGACATGGATATCTGCTTCATTAATTGTGTGTTCACAGAATTCTACTAATAAGCCAGGAGTTTAAGTATCCAAAGCAAGAGACAAATAGTAGACTTTACTGAATTCTCTACAGTTGTAGCTTTGTAAAATGTTGGCTGCAAACAACTGAATATCTGGTAACACTTGAGCAAACTATGACACTCTGGCTATTTTCTATTGTTATTAGGGTAGGAGACTGAAATTGTAATATCACAATACACTTTTTGTATTCATTTAAGTAAAATTGTGCAATAAGTGAAGTTGTGAAATGACTCAAAAAATGAGCGTAAATTAACACTTGTAACTCTAAGTTGTGGTTCTCAAATTGAGAATTTATGGAGCCTAAGTATCAGCATGCAAGAATTTAATGCTACCCATAGATCCTCTTCAGGCTTCTGTGCTAAGTAAATCTTCATAATATTGTCTTGAATAATGTTTCAGAGTAGGACGTAAGGAAACTTATCTAAATTTAAAACCAAAAGAATATGATCTGTTGAATTATATAAATGTCCATGCAAATTGATTTCACATAAAAACACGTCAATAATAAAAATGCTGTGTAGTGCCCACAGTTCCTCTAGTCCCCCTTTCCAAAAGGGCCATGTCATCGTTATATTTATATTATAGAGAGGAAAACTGAGGCCCAGGAGTGACAAAGCTGTTGCAGATGAATAGAGTTAGAAACCAAACCACTCTCTGTATTCTTAGCCTGGTTCTAGAGTCTGTCATGAAATAAGGTAGTAATAGAAGAGCATGACTATTAGGATGATGGCTTTTTACGAAGGACTTGGAATGTTTTGTCTAGGTTAAACTGCATTTTCCAGAGCAAGGACTTCCTTCTACCTTGAGAGTAGAAAATGCTTTATTTGGGAGAGATAAGGGCAGGAGGAGAGGGTGAAAATGTTCAGAGATAGAAAGGGTGAGAGGAGAGGTGAGGCGATCCTGCGTGGAGGCCGTCTCTGAAGGGCTGCCCTGGCTCCTGGCTGCCTCGCGGTCCTGCCCGGGCAGCGATGGGCAGGCTGCGGCTGCAGCCCTGCGGCGGCTGAGCGCGACAGGGCCGGGATCCAGCTCGCGGGCCCGAAGCCCCCTCGCTTCTCTGTTCAGCACTGCTTGAGTTTATATTCTTTGTCCTCATTAGCTTTCCTGGTCAAAAAATACTTTCATTTTTCTGGAAGGGCATGATCCACAAGGGTCTCTTGAGGACTGTGGAAAATCTGCAATTGACACAAAAAATGTAGGTCTTTAACCCAAACCAGTATTGTCTTCCCTTCCCATGAGAAGGAGGGGTTCGTTTTACAATGACATTAAGAATTCATTCCTTTAAATGAGGTGTGTCACCTTGCCATTTTAACTTGATTCATTAAAATAGTGGCTCATTAGTTATTCCCTTGTGCAGTATAGAATTTGCACATTAAAAGCGTATGCATTTCATGTGCTCACTACAGTCAGGTATAAATTTCTAGCCATTGTAGTTGAAAGGAAAAAGTGTGGGTTTTGAAAGAAAAGGATTGAAAGAAATCCTCGTCATCTCCCCCTCCCCGTGCCCCTTCCTCCCCCAGATCTTTCTCAGCTCGGCATACCCGTAATAATTTGTTTTTAGCCTTTGTCGCTGCTCTGCTCTAGAAGGGGTGCCAGGTTACAGAGACATGGGAACTACTGAGCTAGTATTAAGCTAAGTTTCCATACCTGTGTTTGATACTTAGTCTCCCATGTGCCTTGCATGGTATAATGCAGCTTTCCCTTTTCTCTCTTTGATCTTACCGTAAAAATTATTGTGTCTGAGTTGAGAAAATATTTAAAGTACTGCACAAATCCCAGCACCTCTCCAACCAACTTCCAAGCACAGTCCTCTTCCATTTGGGTGACTGTGAGGATCCTGCTGTTCTCAAAAGACACGTTTCCAGGCAAAAGCTCCTTGTGGGAAAACATGGACCAGGCAGAGGGGAGTGGGGATGCTTTGGGAGAAGCAGTGGCTCCAGGGTGTTGAGAACTCCGCTATCCACAGGGAAGCAGCAGTGCTGTGCAGCCTCCTTGCTTCCCCCAGCCCGTGTGTCTGGGGAGGCATCCAGCTCTCTGCAGCCTTGTTGGGGTTCACTGAAGCACTGGGGGGACCCTGGCTCCCTGCAGTCTCTGGGCCTTGCTAAGGCTTAAGAACCTCATCTAGGGTGAAGGTAAAAGATTCAACCCTGCCAGGAAAAAAAAAAATCTTAACTAGAGGTAGTAGGAGGAGAAAATAGAAGAATGTGAAAATACTTGATTTGTTTGAAGAACTGAATGGAGGAGGCTGGGGAAGATACTTGATCCCTTTACATTTAGGCTCATTCCAGACCCTGGCTGATGAACTGCTTCCATCTCCTTGGAATTTGAGGGCAGAGCTGTTGTTCATTTGGTGGTAAATGCTAGGGTTGGATGGAAGGAATGTCATCCCTAACTGAAGTTAAAGTCTAATTCTTTGGTTTCACTGTTGACTCAGATTGCAGTAACACGATGTGGAGAGCTTTATTTTTTTTCCCGCTTTCTTACTGCATTACAAATGACAAGTAAGAGAAATGTAACAAAATGCTGATCCTGCTTAAAATGCAGTTAATATATGTGCTTTCCATCTCCCGTCTTGTCTCTGATTGTGTCACATACCACAAAATCAGACCTTTTCTCCTTACCTTCTCAGTCTCTGCTCATGGGCACAGCTTATGCTTTCAAGATGCTTGTGCTGTAAGGCAGTTTTTTCAATCCTGAACAAGGAAATTTTTCCCATGCAATAAAGTGCCCATATGAATATAACTAATGTCAATAAAGCTAAAAAGATATGTCAGCAAAGACCCAAACAGTCAATTTATTACAGCTAAACATCCTGCCCAGACGTTTTATTTACAATCAAAGCTTGTTATATAAAGCAATCCCTCTTCCCTTGATATCTTTTTTTTGTCTCTAGTTTACAAATTACCGTCTGCCTCTTTGTTTCCCTTATGAAATACTGAATTCATCTGTGCATGTTCTTTGAAAACAATCTTTTTGTTTCCTTTTAAAAACTGTCTTTGGATGATTACTTGAAAGTATATATAGAAAATCTGTGAGTTTGGCCCTGTAAGCCCAAAGCTGTACCACAAGAACTAAACAAATGAAGGATATTACTGAGCACTGTCTCTTGTTAACAAAATCCCCCAATATAGGAACATGCTTTACAGAAAGTTATATTAAATACATTTCCCTTACATTTCGTTATACCCTTTTTACCTTGTAAATATACACAGGAGGAAATGTGCATAGTTCTTTTTCTAGGTTTGCAGAATATGGCTGATTGGGGACAGAGGAAAAGTGTAGGCAGTTCTGATAGAAAAAGAAAAGAAGCCTAACTTCTCAAGTATTAGGATACAATCCCCGCAGTCGTTCACATATTTGTAATAAAAAGGTTACTTTTGATTTGTGATGCAGACGAACCAAGTCTCTTTAAGGCTCCCCAACAGCCTTTGTGTGCCTTCCCAGCTGTATGCTCCACAGCTTCTAAATTGGCCCTCAAACAACGTTATTGGAACACGAGGAAGGAGGCCTCGTATTAAGTGACATGTTCAATCAATCATCTACATCTGCTTATGCTTGTCAGGAAAAACTGGGACGGGCGTGCGGCTTTTATCTGATTGAGCCCACGTATGGAAGTGGGATCCAAGACACTTTATCTGGCACAGGAGAACAGTAAAGTCTTCCCTCCTTGCACCAGACCGAATCCAGAGATACTAAATTCCTCCATGATAATGGGGTGTCCACGAATAGTAACAAGAGGCCTGAAATGTACTTTTAGGTGAGCGGGGCCGCTGTATCTCTGCTGACTTTCCTGTGGGCAGCAGCGTACCTGGGAGAGCTTGGCCCAGCGTGAACACTGAAACCCTATCAGGTGCCGGATCTCCGGGGCCGTGCGTGCGGGGTCTAGGATTACGGCGTCTCGCACAGCTGTGACAGGCAGAGTGAGAGAAGACTGTATGTCAAGTAAGTAGAGCTATTTTTCTTCACACTACTGTAGTTCCCACTTATAAGGGTTTTTCCCTGGCTTTAGTGCTGGTGGTAAGGAATACTCTTCTGTTTTGCTAAGCCATAGTTGACATGCAGAATAGTTGGAAAACAGTTTTTCTCTGATTTTGGATATGTAGTCAATAGAGGTACTGAAGGGTACAAATAACCACTCTGGCCTGGCAAGGCAGATGGAGAAATACTTCTCCGTGAAGCTTCTGATGGGCAGAGAGTAGAACCGTGGAAACTCAGCAGGCTGCATCATTTTGAGTTCTGCAGGTGTTCTCCCTATGGCATTTTGCTCCCATCTCCGGTTTAGAGGCAGTGTGAAAATGTTTTGACCAACACTGGAGGCTCAGGAAAGGTCATACATGTACCTTCTTGCGACATGTTTTTCTAACCCTTCTACCTGCTGTGGGTAATCTGCAACCTCCTGTGCTGACACGTTTGTGGTGGCTAGGGCAGTGATTATTGGGATTTCGTTAGCACTTATGCAACTGTCCCTGAGAAACCCGCAGAGATGCTCCTGTCTCCTCCTTAGATTGGGCCTTGTAATGGCAGGAAGTGCAGGCGGGTATGTTGGAGCTATGCTATCCAGTGCTTTCCCAAGACAATGTGGGTAAGTAATGATTTATAGTGTAAAAGGCAACATATAAAAATAGGCTAGAACTTCAGTGTCCTAGGAGGAAGAGGGAATCTTGGTGTTCTTGTCCTAGCACTCTAAAAAGGATGCATCACAAGCAGCTCTGGTGTTCCCCAGTAAGGACATGAAGGAAGAGAGCAAGGGTGAAGTCTGTTGTTGTTCCCTGGGTGCAAAATGAATATTTTTTCCTCCCTGGGAGAAGTTGAAGTAGGTTGTTCCCCAGAGGAAAGGGGTTGTCCATGCATCTGCACTCTGTCCATGCTCTGAGCTTGCAAATGGGAGTAGTCCAAAAGTGGTTGTTGTGTTTGCTGTGCCCAAGTGAATAATCCCCTGCCTGTCTGTCTCTTCTGGCCTGCTTCTGTAATGGCACATTTACATTGCTCCCATAGCAAAGGTCTTGTCTTGGGATTTCCTCGGAATGATTAGGGTCAGACTGCCAACTGTGTACTTGCCTGGGACCTTTCAGAGCAGAGCAGCTTTGTCTTTAAAGGGATCGCTCCCGGAGCAGTGCAGTCGGTATCTGCCAAGGCAGAGGGTGTATTGAGGAAGGATTAATTGGTGCCTGCTCTCTCCTTATGATCCTTTTCTGAACATTCACTGCAGGCCCAGCCTGACACAACTTAACCTTTCCTATGCTCTAATATGCTGTCATCTATATATCATGCTGAGGGCTCTTTGTCTTTAAATGGGGTTTGTTTGAAATGACTGTTTCTACCTTAATATTTTATTCTGTCTAGTGATAATATATTAATATACGCATATCCCTGGATTTCTTTTGCTGTGTTGTCCCATAGCAGGAGCATGGGGAGGGCAAGGCTTGAACAGGAAAAGGTGTCATGAGTCCTAGGGGAGAAAATATATTTCCATTATTTAATAGTATTTATGCATATTAAGGACTGAATATAGATAAGGTAAAATAAAATGCCATTGCAGTTCTTGTTTTGCATTAACTTCGGAAATAGGAAAATAGATAGGAAAATAAGATCTGCTGCTTCTTATGGTGAGACAGCAATCATACAGAAAAGTCAAAAATTGCTTACAGATCTTACCAACACTAATGCCTGTTGCAGTCACATTGTGGAGAGCTTGTGGATTCAATTAACTCTTTGGGTAGAAACTACAAACTGCAGAAAGAACAAGGTCATAGGGGCTTTACTGCTTAGGGTGATGAGGCTGCTGGAGGTGTGAAGTGAGCAAAAACTGGGTAATCCAAAAGGAAGTCATGTACTTGGTTTAAAATTCAAGTTAAGTGTTGTTAGAATTTTTCATTTTTATATATGTCCTGATTAGGGTACAACTAAAAGTCCAAAAATTCTTTAGACACAACTGTTTGTACAGCAGAAGCCAGAATCTGTGCCCAAATAAAAGATAAGATGGGAGAGGGCCTCTCTAAAATTTCCAAGTTCTTTTCTCAAGTTTTTAAAGTGTTGAAAGAAGCTTTTCCATCTACTTTTACCTAACAAATTCCCCTTGCAAATTATTAAACCCAGTTTCAGTATAGTTGTCAGCTAAATAAAATCAATAGTTCTTTGAAAAGATAATAAATGTCTTAGGAATCAATTTGAGCTTGATCTGATCCTCTTTACACATGATCCTTAGCTGCCCCATTTTCTTCTGCTAGGTATTTTTGTTTCTGGAATTTCTGACCCTTTCAGCATTAGGAGAAGTTTATAGGTTTGTTATCTTGTCATTGTTCATGGCAAGAAGGATCTTGCCAACAACCTCTGGGAATTTGCTGAAGCTGCTCTCTGGAATTCCATTTGGCAGCATTGAGCATAGATCCATAGCAGGTTACGTCAGTCTCTACATAAAAGCATAAACACATTCACACAGAGTCATTGCTTTTTGCTAAGCACATCCTTCTTGGTGTTTTTATGCTACTGTTTTTTAAAGTGTCCAAGCACTGGAGAAACTGATATTTTCATTATATTAGAACAGTTTGCTGCAGCCTAATATTCATCAGACAAAGGCTGAAATTGGAGAATTGAAGCAACATGAAAAAGGGGCAAGAAAAATTACTGATTCTTCTTTTTTCTTTTTTTTCCCTAGAGACTTAAAAACATTAAGTATAGTTTTAAAAAAAAAAGCTCTAGAAAGGCTAATTGGGGTGCAAAAAGTAAATTCTACCTTAAATGGCATTTTCTCACCCAAACCAAGAATACAATGACATTCTACTAAGACTGAGGTAACATCTTCACATCAAGACCTTCTAGCTCATCAAGCGTTGCTACAGCTGGTGAGAATGTCAGGAATGTCATGAACTGGAATGTGCATACCCAGACTTTAGGAGTAGAGCAGTTCTTGCCTGTGTGACTCATCCCTGCCTTTCATGATCCCCTCCACTTTTTATGTGTGTGATAGGAAAGATGTTGCATCAGACACCAAAGCAAATGACCTCAGAGTACCAAATCATCTGCCTCAAATGTTAAGTTGCTAGCAAGTCATTCACTAGAAAGTGCTAAAAAGGGATATTTCTGCACTTTGATTTTTGAAAATTAGAGTTTACTGACAATTTTCAAGAACAATTAACACCAACACAAGATTGGGGAGTTTTGGGTTGGATGGCTGACCTTTGGTATTGGAAAATTGAAGATATTTTTAACAAACTTTTGTGCAAGAAAGAAAGATCAAAAAAACTTTGCCAAGAAAACTTTTTTCTACTTCAAAATGGAGTCTGTGAAGTCAAAATGGAGGTTGTGCACTCAATCACTCTCCTCCCTTTACCCCTCGAGTAAAACACTTGTCTTAGTTTTTATGGTATCTGTATTCAAAAGCCACCTTTTCCAGAATCAAATCAATGTCTTGACAGTATCTCACAGCTGAACAGGTTATTATCAATTCTACCTTAAATATGTCATTATTTAGTTGGGAGTAAGAGGAAAGAGGAGAAAAAATGCTATTATTCCAAGTTCATCCTGATGTCAAAGGGAAGTTTCCACACCTTTTTCATATTTTTTTCCCAAGTGTATGAATATTGCAGTAGAACTCTTTTAATTTCTCCTCTCCTGCTTTTCTCCCTGTCGTCTCTTCTTCCCACCCCCCCCCAAAAAAAATAAAAAAAAAAACTCATATTTTTTTTCCGTATTTTAGAACCGCAGGTCCTGTTTAATATATCTATACTCATGTACTTTACAGTTCTAGCTAATTATTTTATGAAAGTATGCATCTCAGGCAGAATTATTAACCAATAATCTTTACATTGCCATTTTTTTTTTCTTTTTTCCAAATGCATGCTTATTGCTAAAGAGGGAGATAAGAAGGAATTTTCTCATAGGTATTAATATTTGTGTCATAATAATGCCCCGGAGCTGCCATTAAAAATCATAGACCTTTAAAGTGCTTGTAGTTCCTGCCCTGGAAAACTCTAATTTTCTCAGAGATAAGTTAATGCAGACAGAGCAAGCACAGTGGTGGTCAGTGTAGGGGACTTTGACTTGGCCATTAGAATTATGATCCAAAACACATGACCTATGCTCAGACATCTGGCATAAAGTTGAGCCAGGCATGCAGCGTGAAACTGGGAACCAAATTAACCTATTTGAGAAATTTTGCTAAAATATAACAGCGCTAAAAAACATCCAAAGATTTTACAGTGGATTGCATCTATTCTGCCTCTTGAATGTGTGTTCTCAGCTGTGAGTCCAGGCTTACTGTATTACGGTTTTATTGTAGGACATGCAGATTTCAAAGGCTCGTCCTGGAGACCATCTCCTACTAAATCCGAGGGCGGCATTGATGCTTGCTAGCTGAAACCACACGTGAGGTTTCACTTTGTGTGTGTGTGCGTGTGTGTATATATATTTATATAAAAGAAAAATGGTCAAAACTATCTGGTCATGAGTGCAAGTGGCAGTGAAGTTCAGAAGTTATTTCTGTCCTCATTGATTGACGTTCTCTGAATTATCCTGCGTTTTCATTTGAACCTGCAAATATTTCTAAATGGCTGGATATGTGGAGCAAGGTCTATAGCTGAGGCTAATAAATTGCAATGCCAGGATCTTGAGGTCCTCAGTAACTGTAAATCAGTAGAGCTGCAGAAATCAACGGAGCTGTGCTAATTTACACAAGCTAAGTGTCTGACCTTTAGTATTCATTAGCATCATTAACATTTCTTAAATGAGGGCAACTGGAATTTGAGAACAGTACCAAAAAGTAAGGTAAAGAATACCCTTGCACCTCCCCCAGGTGAAATGCGAAATAATTTGACAGGTAATTAAAATTCTTGTAAAAGTTATGAGTCTACAGTATGCTATCTATGGAGAATTAGCATAAAACTTACTGATATCAAACAACAGCTTCCAAAATATTCATAAAGAGCTCCTTGCTGGGGGAAAAATGGATTTGGAATGATTTCCCAAACTGTGTCATAAAAAAGCCTTAAAGTAGAGCTCTGTTTAATTTCTTTTCCCTTAAACTGTATTCAGGCACAAACAATTAGTGAGCCAGAGGAGTTTCATACCTGAGGAATTCTAACCTGCATCTTCCAGCTTTGAGTCAGATGCTGCTTTCCACATTGTGTAAGAAACTTCAAAGTGCTGCTTGGTTTCCCTCCAGCCAAAAGTTTGGGGGGCCACATACCATCGAGTTATCTGTCTTCTTGTGCCAAGTCTCCAGGCTTGATAGCTCAACATACACTTTGAGTTAAGCATATGCAAACCTGTAAAAATGTATGGCAAGCCAATGCTTTCGTGATTAAATGTTGGTTATTTTATTTTGAGAGTACTCTGATTCAAGTTTCAGAAAATGATGATAGAATGAAAGCAGCAATCTGTTCACCAAATTTGTAGCAGTGGTCCCTAATTGTCAAAGTGCAAGAAAACTGTCACATACTCTTAATGTAATTTTTCCCAAAAATGTGCCCATGTAAAAGAGGGTGTAGAGGAGAGGGCAAATTGCAATACAGGGTGCCTGTAGCCTTTTGAGTCACTGTGCAATGTTGGCATGATAGTCTGTAAAGTTATCTGAACAACTACTAGCAAGCGGTTTTGACTGGACAGGTGACTTTGCCACAACTGGATGACTTTACTTTGGAACTGTGTTCCCAAGGTGAACAATCACTGACCTTAATCAAATATTTTCTTAACTTATTATTTTGGCAACTTTGTTTGCCAGACCACAATGAAAAATAACTTCATTTATTTAAAAACTCACTTGCTCCTTGTAGAATAGATCTTTAGACCATGTGGAACGCTGTACAGAGTTTGCAAAATGTTTATGAATCCTTTCAGAAGGAAAGCAATTTTTTTTGACAGGGAATTAGTAATGTTCTGCTCAACTAACTTAGCAATGGTTTTGGTAATCTTCCTTACTCTTACTTATTTTTTTTGAGTTGGTGATCTTATTTCTAAGCAATAGGGATATAAGAGCATCATTTCTCTTTCTCAGTGAACAAGAAAACAAAATGCTGTCGAATGAGATGTAGTTCCTATCTTGTCTACACAAATGATTTGGATTTTATGCTGGTTTCCTGTCTTGTCTGTGACA
>JAUBNY010000666.1:1887295-1900101 GCA_032275445.1 Crypturellus soui | reverse complement strand
TGAATATCAATTATTCAAGTTTCCAACATTAAATTTAATCAGTAGATTAAATTTTAGAGAAAAAGATTTGTAAGGACTCAGAGAAATCACAGCAACTCATTCAAAATTAGTCAATAATTTCCATAAAATATTTTGAATTATGCCCAAATATTCAAAATATATTAGCAGTTTTAGAAATCATTTCCAGTGCTACTTAATAATAATACTAAAATTTTACAATCTTTTAAATATAATAGAAGTATTTCTTCTTACTGCCAGTGATAATGTACTTTATTCAAAAAATGCAAGCTTAAAGAAATTCACTTCAGAGTTTGAAACTTTACAGAAGTTAAAGAATTTTATAGATTATTTTAAAAAACGAAAAGAGTTTCATTGTTTGAGCTGGTCTGGAATCTAAACTTTTGCACTTCTTTTTAAGCAACTAACTAAGCAAATAACTGCGTTCGTTCAGAAATACTCTCAAACCTTTGTGGTCAAAATTTCACCTAAGTTGGAGAACATTTCTATTGAAATCAATCCATCTTCTCTTTAAAGATTCTTTTCATATTGACCAACCTGGTGTATTTTATGAGAAAAAGCAAGTTCTCAGATGTGTCTGGTGTGCTCTATGAACAACTGTTACAGGGATGAAATGAAGCAAGTGTACAGTAAGTATCCTAAGCATGTGGATTAGAAGGCTCACAACGTCTACCACCATTAAAAGTGAATTAAAATTTGCTCATAAGAAGTAGCCAACCATTCCCATTACATTTCACCAGAAATGGACTTACCCTAGGCTTGTTAGAAATGTTATACACTTGTTATTTATCTGTTGTCTGTGTCTCTTAGGTATGGGTCTTCCAAAACCTTGTGCATTTGCTAAGTTGTGCAGACTAATCCTGCTGAAACCATATGGCTGCAGAGGAAGGACTCGGTCAGTGCCCAATGCACGTTGTATACTATCAGTATAAAATTAATGCAAACTCCTTACATTGTAGGTTCACCAGGATCCCAGTTTATTTATTTATTTGTTTGTTTGTTTTTCACCTTGTATTTGCACAGACTGTGTAATACAACGTGCACCAGCCTTGCAGGAGTCCTTAACGGTTACTATGGTATGTTATGTTTTCATTATAACTTTTAATCAAGAGTTAATAATGTGACCATTAAAATCTCCTTCTCCAAATGAGACATGATCTTTTCTCCTGTTCTCTGCCATTACTGGACGCATACAGATTGGCCTGCCTTTTTTTCTGCCCTTCAAAAGCCAGCCGGCCTTGTTTTCTCAAGGCAAAAGGAAATAGCAAACAGATAACAGATACTGTGCTCAGACAAGCTACTAATGTAACTTAATTTTCCATAAATAGTGTCTGCATAATCTGAGTTCAGCTATTTCTGTCTGCTAATAAGCTGCACATACTGACTCATTCGTATATAGTTTCTCTGAAGTTAAATCTATTCCATCTAAATATGGTTTTTAAAGTTTGCTTTTAAGGAGTAATTCTGGCCCTGAGCCAAGCCAGGAACTGATCTTGCAGTATATACAAGTGAGATTTTTGTGTATCAAATGCGCACAGAACTGAAAAACAGTCACAATGAAGCATTCTTCAGAGAACTGAATGGAAGATACTGATTGTTATTATCCTTTCCAGGCAGTCAAGGATAAAAAACCCTTGTCTCCCTCTTCCTGCAATTTTTTAAAGAGAATAAATTCCACTCGCCTTTATAACAGTATAGATTAGGACCTCACTGAAACTGGAGTATTAAAGTAAGTTTTAGATTTACCCGTCATCATTTACCCACTATCAATCCAATGAAATTCTGGTCCTCAATGTGTTGTGGTCCTTATGAAGGAAATTAGGGCTCAGCTAGAGCCTACCGCCTTGCAGCACACTCTACTAGTGGAGCTTGGCTCCAAATCTTACAATATAAGAATATTAGAGTGTTGTGGGGTTATCTAGATCATCTCTAGTCTTACAGAGGTGGGGCTAAAGCCAGGATCAGTAATTTCTGCTATATTTGCCTAATCTCTTCTTAGAGTATTCAGGGGTGGTTGTCTCGCAACGTTTTCAGTCTGCTCTAGTAACTAAATAGCCCTTCAGATGGAACATTTTCCAGGCTAGCCTGCATCTGCCCTGCATGTTATCTGCACTGAAGAGCTATGCGTATAAACTGGTGGGACTGTCTGAAGACCACCCCACACCTTCAGTCTTTCGTTAGATCATGACACCATGCTTTGCCTTCACATTGCCTCTTAATCCTTTCACAAGATATCTTGTGCTTCCTCCCCAGGAATCAGAATCAGTCCAGAAATAATATAGCTCCAAGCTTTTATCATGACCCCTTTACAACCATTCATTTGATGTCTGGAAATATTTTAAAACAAAAGACAAAAGATGAGTGAAGATTAAAAGTAATAGGAAATAAAGTCCTTCATCTGCTTCTCCCTCAAACAATTCAAAGTACATTCACTTATAATTTGGGGTGAAAAGTCATTCTGATTTTCTTTGAATCCCTTTATCCCCGCCTTTATGTTTTTTATTATTGCTGTGAGATTTTTAGCCCTATTTCAGTGCTTCTTGTCAAGGCAAAAAAGCCTGTACCAATGTAAAGCAGCCCTAAGGGCCCAGGTAAAATCAGGACACAAAAGCGTTTTGTGCAAAGAAAATGGGAAGGAACCATCTGACACAGGTCTGGTATTTGTGCCAGGAATTGAGAGAGAGATTCAGGACTGCTTTCTGAATTGTCAGAATGGTGATATGATAAATCCTCCCTGGAAGACCAGAGGCAGAGAGATGTTTAAATCTGTCCACTCTTCATTATCTTGGATATTAGAGCTTTCATTGCTTTGAAGGAACAGCCTAAAAATTCAGTGAAGATACTCTCTATGCAGGAAGGAAAAAAAGGTCTAACCTGAAGAGTGTGAATCAAAGCTAATTCCTAAGCTAGTCTAGAAATTCAGAGGGAAATAGAGCACTAATTTAGCTAGGATTTAGTTGATTGAGGTATAGTTGATTGAGCCTAAGGTAAGGTTAAAAAAAAAAGAAGCCCTGATTTATATTTATAATAATATTCTCTCTTTTATCTGATGCTGTTCACACAATAAGAAAGATTAGTTATCCTGACATTTTCTAAAAAAAAAAAAGTTTTTTTTTGTACTGGTATGTTGCATATTTTTTCTGTAGTGTGGAGGAACAAAGGGCTCCACAACTGAAGAAAAAGCAGCAGATATTTAAAAATGGAAAGGTATGTCTTAGAAATGTATTATCTAGAGGTTTAGAAAATGGATTCAATTTAAATGAAATGACAGAAAGCAAATCCATCAACGTATCTGCGCTCTGGTGCTTCTCTGAGTCATGAAACTCCCAAGCTATAAAGAAAAGTTACAAATGAGACACAAAGAAGGGAAAAAAAATCAAACAATTCTTCAGAGACACAAATTCAAATTTTACTTTTTGATAAAATATGATTCATTGCAAGCAAATTACTACCCATCCTAATAAATCATGATTATCTGTACCATAGCCAATCAGAGAGAAGCTCGGGGAACGAGAATTCAGTTGTGCTTCAGATTAAACCCACTCCTGCATTTAATGTACAAATATGTGAAAACAATTACACACTAATAACGTGTAAAGTATTAAACTGAACCTAATAATACGTATTCTAAAATATAATGCGAGAGCTTGAAGGACTTTGATGAACTGGTAAGTACCTCGCGCTACAGCTAATGCCTATTTATCGGTGAGGCTAACACGATGTGATTCGATTCCTAAGAGCACTTGCTCGCTTATATCAGTTTTCTGGGATTGACCTTCAGTAGATTAACATGGCATCACTCTAAACAGAGTTGAAAGCATGTGAAGAGAGGCTGTCTATGTGAATTACAGAAAAAGAATATATTGTACAATTATTAGATGCAATAGGTGTGTCTTAAAGTGTACATTTTGGCAGGACTAGAACACTCAGAGTTTAACGCTTTTATTTTGGACCATGCTATTATAAAGATTATTATTTTATATATATTATATATTGTAATTCATTGTAAATTTATGTTTGTGTACCAGATTCTGAAAAACTTATGTACATATCCTGTTATGCATAGACTTGACAAAAATGACATTAATTTTCCTTCACTGATGTCTTTGGGTGCTCAGGGCTCGCTGCTTTCCTATAGCATATTCCCTAGGTATTTAATTACATTGCTGGCAAAGTCTTTGGTGCTTCAAGTTTACAGGATTGCAGCGGGTTGAAAAAAAGCAGTGCAGTTCAGAGGTAGAACAGAAACTATTTGAGAAGCCCATGTCTTTGGAGAAAAGTATTAACAGATCAACACAGACAGATTTCACATTCCTCAATATATTTGCAGAATGCATTGGCTGGATTAGGATCTGACATACTCATTTTTTAGATAATGTTCTTGTAAGGGACATGGTGCTGCCTATACTAAAATTTCTACATTGCCTTCAGAGATTAGATATGTGCACTAGATGTTCTTATCTCTAATCAAATAGTTCTGGAAAGGGAGGGCGGCCCAGGGAGACGGGATGGCTTTGTGTGCTAACCTGAATTCATTCTCTTAATGTTTCCCCAGTGCCCTCGTAAATAAGCAAACTGCCAGTGTGATTACACCGGGGTTACAAAAGGCGAGAGGCAAAAGCAGTGAAAGGCAAAGTGTGCCCTGCGGAACAGCCACGGGAAGAGCAGCTGGCAGATTCGGGTGGCAAACAGCAATTGAAGAGACGTGGAGTGAGGCGTCTGCCTGGAAAATAAAGTCCAGTCCACTCTAACTTCTCAATCCTGTTTAGGAAAACAAAAAACAAAAATATAACAGAGTTGCATTGGCAAAGGATGCTTCAGAGCAGAAACTGCTGTCCTCTCTCTGTGAGAGATGGGCCTGCCGCTCCTCAGAGGACACTCATTGCATTCATTTCTCAAAATATCTTTGCCAGTTTTTCCAGTGCCATTTCTTCCCTGCCTCTTTTTCCATATATTCTTATGGTAGATATGATCTTTTAAACTGTAATGATTTCTCATGTATATTTTGGAAAGGAAAATGTCAAGTCTGTCTTTTTTCCTACATGTTTTAACCTCAACCAATAGCTGCTGTAAAACTAATAGGCTATCACCAGCACAACGTGGATTAATAGAATAACTACTTAGGACGTGCAGGAAAATAGCATCAATAAAAAAGCTTCAGAAAAGACTTACAATTTAGCCAAGTCAGCTCTGTGCTGCTGGGACATCTAACCAATCCACTGCAACTGCTGAGGTGAACTAGAGAATGAACAAAGCATTAATTTAATGATAAAACATTAATAAGATGTATGACAATACATTACGCTGCTAACATTTAATGATTAAGTTAAGTAATTAAAGAATGATTTAATATGATAAGCATTTTTCATTCATATATATATATATACACACTTGGAGTAAGACATATCTATTGCATATCTATCAATATGTATGTGATATCATTAATGTATATATACCATGTTAATCTGTTGAAAGTCAATCCCAGAAAACTGATATCCATATTAGTATTTTTTGTGAAGCCCACAAACTTGTTTGTATTGCTGGAATATAGCCAGTACTGAAGGCTTCAAGAAGTTACGATCAGTCTTTTCAGAACAGATTTGGACCACCAGCCTGGAAACACTTCAGAGTGAATTTTAAAGTTAAGCTTTACCATTGCCTGCTTTAAATCAATGTATGAGAAGAAAGGTCTGTATTTGTGGGATCACAGTCTTTGCTTCTTTTTTTTTTACAGATATAGAAAAATACTTTGATTAAAGTATAATGGCAGGCTAAATTATGAGTTTTAAAAAAGTGTAATTATCTTGCATGCTAGCATGGAAGTGTGAGCTTATTACCAAAAAAATGAGCTTATCCTTTACTCTATCAATACATGCCATGCCTCTTTCTTCAGTTAGAGAGGAGAGTTTCCTCTGTCATCTCACTGATATTACTACAGAGTAGACAAGAATAATGTAGTCTTCCTCACTCAGATATATAAATATCCTTAAATAAATATCCTTAAATATCCTTAAATAGCTTACTAGGACCAAGCATTTAAGAAGTACATTTTTGTTGTCTTGAACAAGTTTATGTTGAATTCTTCTTCAGAGCATAATGAAAATCTTTTTGGAATTATTTAATCTCATTTGCACATGCTTTAGGACACAGGATGTTTGAACAATTTAGGCAATGATGGCCTACACTGTATAACAAGAAATAGTCATGCAGCTGGGAGGAAGTTCCTCAGTTTTCCCTAGTCCTGTTTGCATTTGAAAACAAGGACTTCGATACTGCTCAGAGTGGTATGGAAATTTGTAGGTCGCACCTCTGTACCCCTGAAATATGGAAGATTAAGCTTTCAGTTTCTTACTTTAATGACAGCTAAATTCCCCTACAAGTTTATTGTAACATTTTAAGCAGAATATTTATTCTGAGTTATGAAATAACTAGTGAAGCATTATGGGTAATGGCAGAAAAAAAAAAAGAGCTAAAATGTATTCCAAGCACATAAAATACAATTAGGGATGCAGACTGGCCTTGAGGAACAAGCTCAGCAAGAAACAAAATGAATCAAGTTTAGACAAGTTTTACTAAAGGCTTTCTGATATTTAGACTTGAGCAGTTCTGCTCTTCAAGTCAGATGATGCAAGAAGTAGGTCATGACACCAATTTGACATCTCGCTCAGGCAAAGCTCTATCTTCTGGTGTAATATTTCACCCATGTCCGTCCCTTAAGTAAATATATTGGCCAAGTTGTCTTTCATTGCTCCAAATCAGAGAAAATGAGGCAAATTAATGATCATAAAAGAGTTATAGATAAAACACATGCATCTTGCAGCAATAAGCAGTTTCTGTGAGTTGACAGAAGTAGCTGTATCTTAAAGTGCAGCCTGTGCTACAGCAGAAGCACCGGGATTATCACCAGAGAGGGTTCAGGTCCGCCTGTACCGCCACCTCCTGCTGCTGGGACCAGGCCGAGCTGCTGCGCAGACTCGAGCACTGCTGAAAGGCGAACGAGGAGAGATTCTGCTCCTGTTGTGTAAGTTGGAAGTGGAAGGAGAGAGCAGCTTTTTCATTAATGCCTGTAATTATTTTTCAGGATAAAGGGCACCTCTGGACATAAAGACCTGAATGAACCAGGTCATCCATGTATCTGATCTTTCTGGATATTGTGTTGTTGACAGTTATAAGACATCCAAAGGAGAGGGGATGAAAGTTACATCTTTACCACTTTGGAAAAAAAAAAAAAAGGTAGGGTTAAACAGACACTACAAATTGGAACCTTTGAATCCAATTTAGCAATGCATTTCAATAAGCAGTGACGCAGGAATACACAGTTTGCAGAGTTGATGCAGGAAGGTATGGGTAGCAATTATCACTTAGTATCACTTCCCTGTCAACTTATCTGGTACCTCCTGTGAAAATGTATGTGGAATTTTCTGGTGTTAACCTTAGTGAGGAGAAACAGCATTTTTCTTGTAAGTGTTCAGCTTGTGGGCATCTGTATTTAATTAAATGCACTTGTCTCAGGTCTCTGTATTATACAGACTATCCTTACTGAAGAACTCAGAACTATAACAACCCCCAAATAACACTGATGGAAAACTGCACAAAGACAGTCCTGTCTGGCATTGGGAAGTTCCCCACCGTTCTCTGCTGGGTAAGTCTACAGTGGGATAAAGGAGGGAAGCATGAGCGGGAGCACTGCCTTTCTTTATTGGTCTGAATTCTTTTGGGTGACATGAGCAGTCTATTGAAACTGGGAGATAGGATAATACAGCCCAGAAGCTTAAAGGCACCTTTTCCTTTCTGATTTATTTATAGAAGGTATGAACATGACTAGCTTACCCAGGGCTCGGTGAAATCCCTCATTTCCTTCAATGGAACGGTGTAACTTCCCTTCTGAAAGCTGTTTCTTTAAGCAGCGACACCCTTTCAGCATGCTCCTACCTCTGTCTAGTAATGCTTTTCTGTCACATATTGCTTCCATTGCCTAGAATTAGAAAAAGACATTCAAAGAAACCCTGAAGAGAATCTTGTATTCAGCAGTGGCTTTGACAGGAACAGTTTAATTCTCTATTATTTACAAGGTAATTGCTTGCTAAATGAGTCACACCACTCCAGGGTCCATGAGGTTACTGTGCATTACTTTTATATGGTAGGTATCTATTTACAAATCTTGTATAAATGGCATAAATTGAAATAAAAAGTATTTTATGTGTAGCAAATCACACACCATATTACAGCTTTTCTCCTCCAAAGCCAAGGGGAAAACATGAAGTGTGCACAACGATTATATGACTATGTGATGATATTTCATTCTCTAAAGATCTTAAATTCCAGTCCTGAAGAACTCACCACCTTCACAAAAGAAGGCAAATGGAAACAAGGGGGCTTTGCTGGCTGTTATCAGCAGGCACTGGACTTGGCTTTCGGAAAGGAAAGGCCAGATGTGTCATATCCTGAGATAAGAGGAGGTGTCCTTGTGCCACTCAATTTCATGATAGGCCTAGATATGTGGAAAAATCTTTAGATTTTCAGCTATATTATGTCTTATAACCCTTTTCTCTAGCAGCATTTCACTGATAGCAAACTTATGTGATTGCAGATGGATCCTAAACTGAAAAATGTGATGCTGGATCCCAAGTTTTCCCCAGGGTCTTTGTTTAATTTCGTTAGCAATTTATTCAACAAGCTAATCCCCTCATGGTCCCTCTCAGTAGATAAGCTCTGTTATAAATGCTCACAATTTCTCTCTGACCTTCAAATGAGACCTAAATAGTGAGGATAAAGGAAGTGACTACCTTTTTGTTTTTACAAACTGTGCATAAAAGATGTTGTCTAAAAAGACAATTAAAAATAATTTTATAATTTGAATTCAGAAATTCATATGTGAATGAAATCAACAACTAATCTCCCACTATTTTCAGTAGGGTAATATCCAAAATATAATTGCTTACATTAAAGCTGAAGGTCCTTGTATTCCACCAGATGCCTCCTTCTTCACTCTGTCATATAACATTTATGCAACATTTATGCTTATATCTTCAAAAGCATATGCTCTGAAAGGAAATAGATCCTAAATATTTTTAAGATACATATTTTAATTTCAAAACTTTTGAGAACATGTTTGATGGCTTCTGTGAAAGTGTGTGTGTGTGTGTGTGCGCACGCACGCACTTGTCAACAAAACCCTCTCTGTCAAGAAGGGCTGACAATAGGCGAGAGGCTTTCTGGTTTCCTTCTGATTTCGGGGGAAGCACTTGAGACTGCTTCTGTGTACTGCTGTCACCTGAGAAATGAGTTCTGTTCAGCGTCACAAATTGGTGCGCTCGTTGTTCACCCTAGATAAGAAGATGAAGCTGAAGCTGTTTGTGCCAAGTCTCGGTTGGCAAACATGATCACAGCTGCCATGTTTGACTGTTATTCACGTCGCTGTGTAAAATTTCCTCATGTATCAATCATTTTAAGAAATGTAGGGGCTACCATGGTTGAGTGGTGTTTTTCCAAGCGAAATGTAACATTTTTTAGATTGAACAGATAGCGCCAACTGTAAGCAGTACAAAAGGTTGCAATATTCTGTTATTGTTTGAATGATAAAACCAATGAGAAACATAGAGGCTTTCACTGACATCCAGCAGGTATTTAGAACAAACAAGCATTGTAGTGGCTAAAGGGTGAAATTTCTTAAAAGAAAAAATAAGACAATTTCAGTTATTTACAGCTTAATTCTGAATGCTCACATACTATTTCAGTATATACCTGAGATCAACTCAGTCTTGAAAGATCTTCCAGAAACACATACTCTTTGGGAAGCCTAGGTTAATGACCTGCTTGTATAAGTCTGTTTTATCACAAAGACATAATCTGAGATATTTTGAAAAATTAGCACAGAGAGTTTGTGTCCTAAACCAGCCACCACTGGCTGGTTAAAAAAGTGATCACATACGTTCCGACTTTGAAGAGGTCTGAGTATCCAAAGCTCATTTCATTATAATCCAGTTGTGTTCGAATCAAAGCTTTGTAATAATAGCCCTTGCCCAGACAGATGAAATAATTTGTACCTGTGCATGCAAATTCTGTTTGTGCTGACTTTGGGCAGGCATCTGAGGTTTTTGCATATAAGTTCTCTGTCATCTCTCTCTTATTAGATGGAACCTGCTATTAGTGTGATTTTCTAGCAGTGTAATTCCACTAAAAGCTGCTACTTAACAAATTAGACTATAACTCTCCCATAAAAGTGTTTCAACATCACATTTCTGTTGGTTTGTTGTTCTGAATCCCACATACTCTGGGCTAAGCCTGGCATTTTGTCACTGTGGAAAAGAAATTCAAAAAAGTGGTTTCATTTTGTCTTCTGATGTACTTTGTACAACTTCCTGGATTTTCAGGGGCATGTCACAATTTTTCACCAGTTAAGCAAATCTTTTAACTCAAGAAGTAAAATTAAAAAATAAAGATTGGGGAATAAAATCAAAACAAAACAGCACCCTTATTGCCTAAGGGTGGCCAGGATGCATTTTCTGAAAATTCTCAAGCAGCACATACAAAAGAATCACTGCCTAAATGCAGAACCTTCTTCAGCAGCGCAGCTGGCCGGCGTTCTCTCTGAAGTCAGTGGAGGAGCAGTGGTACCTCAACAGGGCTGTTCATCCCGCTGGAGGAGAGTATCTCATGCCACTGATTATAGGGACAGCTGAGGAGACAGAGATGGCTGATAAATGCTTCTCAGTTGAGAGTTCATTTTAGTTGTCTACAATAAACATCAAAGCCATCTGAGGTTCTGCACAGCACCTCATCTGCCCTACTGCTACAGATCCAGATGTCTGTAGAGGTTTTTTTTGTAGATCCTGTGTCACATCTGCCAACGCCTTGCAGATGTCCTTGATAACCCTAGCATGGCTTAAATATTAGACACCTATGTTTAGGAAACACAAGCTGGCACTAGTTATCTGAAGTTAGGTGAGCTTGATCTTGCTTTGGAAATCACTTTTTGAAAATTTCAGCCAGAATGCCCGGAGCTGACATGAATTGTTTGGTTTGTCCTTAACCTGTAACTCTGCTTAGGTGAACTTGCCAACTCTGCCACCCCTCCACATGTGGGCAAACTAAGCCTGTTTGCATCCTAGCCTCTTCTTTCTCTCATTTGGTGTTGCCTTATTTAGATACTAAATTATTTGAACCTAAGGTTTGTCTTTTACTGCAAGTTTGCTCAATATTTAATACATGAGGTTCCTATTCTTGCTTAAAATAATGGCCGTGATACTGCTAAACCCATTAATATAAAACTGAAAAAAAAATGTATCAAAGTAACTTGAAAGGAATATAGGTAGTTTTCCCTCCAGGACAGGCTTTGATTATGTTTCCATGAGGCTGATGAATCTAAGTATCTTTGGTTCAGAGCTATCAATGTCCACAGGAACAATTTCAGCTTCTGACCTCAACACAATTTCCTGATTTTCGGTATAGGCCTCTGCATTATGATCATGCTTAGTTTATGAAGCTTAATTTGCAGTATAGCACAAGCCTCATTGATTCTTGCAACACAAGCTTGATATTTTAGTAAATGAATTGATAATTATTTCTAATGTGCAACAAAGTGTTTGCAAGAAATGTGGATTGTTTTCTATATTGTTGCTAAAATGTCATTCAAGAAATTTAGCAGGCAGTAGTTTTAATTAGGAAGATATTATTCAGGACTAAAAAAAACATGAGTAATAATATTGTTCTGTCATTAATAAAATGCATAAACTTTTGCACTTGGTCTTTGAACAAGCACTTTCCTTTCAGATGTGATTTTAAGCTACCATTTGGTGCCACCTATTAATTTGATTAATAAGCCAGTATGCTGTTTTTTATTTAATTTCTCCATTTCTGTGCACCATAGTCAGCTCTCTTATTTAGAAAAATGAGCTAATTTGGAGAAATAAGAACTAATTTCAGACAAATGTTTCCACAAGATCATTTCACAGACTCGTGCATGCCCTATTTCCAATGACTTAACAATCACATTAACTTTTTGTTGGCTCCGTTGCATTGCTGGACAGGCTGATTGGGTGATATAGAGATGTTGTTATTCTAAACCACAATCCAGCAAAGCATTTAAGCATATGAGAACCTTAAACATATCAGTAGTTCAATAAAATCAATGCAATTGCTCACAGGTTCACTTTTATGTATGCCTTGTTGGACCAAGGCCACAATTGCCACTCTCACAGAGAGGATTCCAGTAAAATATATTGAGAGGAACCATCATTGTGAATAAAACTAACAGTTTGGGAATGTGTTACCTATAAAATGACTAGAGCTTAATTTTCTCTTATCATTACAGAGAAAGGTATTAAAGCCTTTCCACAATAGGGTGAGTAATAATTTTTGGCTGCCTCTTAAGAAGATTTAGCACATAACTAACCTCCGTGGCATTTTAGTGATGTCTGTTCTCAGCATGCTGGTTTTTCTTCTTTTTAACACCATTCTCTTAACTATTTACTATCCCTAGTGACCCACAATGAAATAAAGCTTAAGGTCTTCTCCTTTATTTTTTTTGGTTAATGTCTGTTGTGATCCAAGACATTATGCAGCTTCTTGACTTGCTTACACTGAGAAGGGACATGGGAAAGAAGGACCTGCCAGTGTTTTATAAAACTTCTATAATGACATCTCTTCTTTCCTCCTAGTCCTTTAAAACTCCTTTTACTCCTGTTGATACCTTATGGATTAATCAAGTTTTGCTGATTTCTCCTGCGTGACAAAGCGTTGGACCTTGGAACTAGATGCTGTGAAGCAGCCCCAAACTGCTGGTGCTT
>JAUBNY010000666.1:1826218-1852339 GCA_032275445.1 Crypturellus soui | reverse complement strand
GTCTTTCCCCACCTGAGTATAAATATTTCCCCTGACTTTCAATCTAAAGTGATCTGGCTCATTAAAATTGAAATTCCTCACTTCCAATATTTCTAATTCAGCTTAAATGCTATTTTTCTGTTTTTATTGACACTTTCACACCTTCTCAAATAAAAATACGCTAATGAAGTTATTAACTTTCTTGACATAATTAGTAGTTTGTTTGCTGTTTGCGGGAACACTATTTCTCATAAAGATCTAATTCAGCAGTTGTCTGATTTCTTCCCTTGATCTCGAGTTACTCAATAACCCTGCCAAAACAGCACGACGGGCATTACTAACTCAAAGTTTTCCATTCCCAATATCAACTCACCCTGAGAACCTACTTTCTGTTAAACCGCCATATTTCTGAAGTCCTTGACAGCCTAATGTCTTTTTGCTTAGTCCATATTCATGGAAAACACTGCACCACATGCCAGGCTACCTGATCAGAGCTCTGTGAAGGTGAATAAATTCTGAAGCCCCAACTAAATCTGAGCTTCACAGCAGAAAGATTTAGTCAAAACTGTCAGTGGTCAGAATTTAGCCTTAATTTTATTCAGGATTAAAGCTGTTTGATACTGATCAAATCGTTAAATTAGCTCTTTTGTTTTTCCCTTTAATTATGACATGTAATTCCACCTCCTCAGTTTTACTCATTTTTTAGTGCAAAGTTTGCAAGAGTCTAATCTCAGCCCCAGCTTTTGATCTTTTAACAGGAAATAATAATCCCATTATTATAAATAATCCCAATGAATCCCAAATACAATGTTATAAATAACAAACATCATAAGGTCCGTATTTTAATGACTCTAAACAATGACTAGTTTCTCTAATATTTCCTAGATACTTTTATGTTTCAGGGGAACTGAAATTTAGCTTTGCCTGTAGAAGTGCTCTAAAAGGTCAAGCTTCACCACTCATATTGTATTTTGGCCTGCATACAATGCACTTTCATGGCAGCTTTACTATTCGCCCTTTCAATTTGGTATTGAACTCCTTTACTGTAACACAACAAACAGAACTATCATTTGATATCTGAAAATTTTCACTGATTATCAATATGTAACATTACAGGAGGTCAAAGCAGCACATGACAACTTTACCTGCCCAAAGTTAATGAAAATAAACTCTCCAAACATCATCCAAAAGGATCAGCTTTAAAATACGCTAAATCTCTAGCTAGAAAAACACCATCAAATGCTGCAAGTGCCAGATGACCATTAAAAATGCCGTTGTGGCTCCTGGTTCAGCCGTCTTTGACCAGTACCAGGCAATTCAAAATCAGAATGAGAGAACTTGCTCTGAATGACCACATTACCTAGGCAAGATCTACAATAAATTCTTCTCTTTTATGTATATTATGGTTATTAACCAGTCAAAGTTAATAAGGCCAAGTTAATAAGGCTAAGGCTTAAGCTTGCAGGCTATTACCTTAGCTTTGCATCTTATAAATATTATAAAAAATATATACTTTCTTTAGGAAGTGCACGCGCATACACATGTTCAGACAAACATTAGTATACCCTTCACATCACAACTCTTCTGCCTGCATTTTGTTTCTCCTCTTTCCAGCTTTGAAATTTGGGGTTATACTCAGCTTTCAGTGACCTTAAGCAACGCACACTGGATAAATGAGAAAGATTAGTTTGAATCATGACATGATTGTTTTTAACTGATGGACGTTGAGGTAGTTTGGCACCCAAGCTGCTATTCATCTGAAAGCCCCATGCAGTTTTTGACCTGATTTAAATGGATATAATTCCATTAAAGTTAAGATACATATGAACTTAGAAGTTCATATTTAGAAGTTCACTTTCTGAGGGGGAACCACTGTTAATGTTGCAGAGGAAGAAAACTACACATCCAAAATACAAATCACTGCAAACACGCTGAATATATGAAATATTTATAAATAGGTTGAGTTTGAAATTTATGCTTTTACATATAAACAGAAGTACCAACATGTATCAAGACTACAGAGTTAGGGTTTTCTTTTTTTCTTTTTAGTCAGATCTAGTAATAAAAGGATACAAATAACATCAACTTGAGGCATTTATAAAAATATAGCCACTTACACATTCTACAGCTTACACAGTGTTGACTTTGGCTGCCTTAGTCCTAGTTTAACTTAAGTTACTTCAGAATTTACAAATCAATCCCTTGACTTCATCAGACATGAGCAGGCAGAGAATTAATTCTAAATCAATTGACAGCGTTGCTTCTAAATCATAAATGCAGAGATGTTAAACCAGCGTGCAAGGTGTGCAAATCTCTTTACTTATATTTCTTTTTGAGTCACGTTTTATCCCTACGGCTCTCACTATAGAAACCACGGGCTCTTGTTTTAGGATCAAGACACCACGCACACACAAGTGGGAACACAAATCATCCCTATTGCACTATCATAGGAATTTCCCTTTCGTATCATAAAATAAACCCTCTGAACAATAAAGCCTCAATTCCTTTATTAGCATATTTATTTATGGAAGAGTTCAAAGAATGATTCTACCCTTGTGAGGCTCTTGAGGTTTCAGACGGATATTTACTTTAAGGAATAAGAAAAACTATTTATGGAGGAGATACATTAGTATTCCACACAACTCTTTCTTTAAATCCTATTCATTTTTCTGTTGATACTGTAGCGATGTCACCCATAAACAAACTGCTGTCAAAATATTTGCCTCCAGAAACAGCAACGATGATGAGGGTGAGTGGCTTGAGAAGTTCAGAGGGCAATTGCTGAATTTCTTTGACACATCTGCATTTGCAGCCCTGTTTGCCTACCATGAAACTGCTTGGGCAGCTGAAAGGATTAGTGAATTGAGAGAGAGATGGACAGGAGTAACGCAAAAAGCAGAGCAGCAAGAAATCCACATCTAGATGGAGTCATTTAGGTAACAGCATAATGAATGCAGCCCTTTAATGAAGATACTAGAGTAAAGGGAAAAACTATTTATACAAGTGAGAAGCTTCTTTTGCTAGCAGAAAAAAAAAAGAGGAGGTAAACACTTCATTAGAAAGTGCACCTGCACCTACCCTTTTGTTCTCAATCACTCTACAGGATTCCAAGGTGGATATTGGTCTCCACCAGGGTTAGGGATGAGTCTTGCGTGTGTGTGTGTGTGCACACATGCATGTGTTTGAGTGCACATGTGTTCACACACACTGCTGCATGTCTGGGTGTGCATTTTTGCACATAAACACACCTCTGACAATAAATATGCAAGGTCCTGCAAATACAAATTCTTCCTTTTATTAGCTCATGCAGGAAGACACTTCTGCTTAAAGGTCAGGCTACCAGAAGATATAATGCTAATAGCAGTGACTGGCAAAAAGTGCTGAGGTAGCAGAATTCAGTAAAATATTCCTTTAAATGCACGTATTTCTCTGACTAAGACATAAAAAGCTCCTGAAAGTCTCAGGGGAGATGGGAGTGTTTCTCACACTGCGAGATGAAAGCAGCCGAGTGCCATGAGATGGGGCCCGCTCTTCTCCAAGCAACGGGCCAAGGGCAGCGCAAATCACTGCAGCCCGACAGGAAGAAAAGGAGCCGTCCAGCCCTACTACACTTGTCCCTGCTACAAAACGTTCCCAGCATTTCTTCCTAGCCTTTGGGTGCATTTTCTTTTCCTCAGTACAGGGACTATGTCTATCCTGCCCATACCTGGTGCTCTAAAGGCAGCTCAAAAGTGGCCTCCCAAAAACAGTTATAGCCCTTGTCTACAGGAAGGGCATCTGCTTTTCCAAGATGCTGAGTAAACACTACACTTCCACTTTATTGCAATTTAGCCTTTAGAGGAGGCTAAGAAGAGTAGGGAACTTAAGTATATTCAAGCTCAACATCACCTTCTGGATGGACCCCAAATTCCACTCATTTTGTTCCAGGTAAGGTAATGTACCTCCACAGGAAAAAAATAAAGTCACTATTTTAAAGGGCATATTTTAACACTCAGTTAAGCCAGTAATAATTTTCAGGATTTATCTAAAAGTTTAAATTACTAGGATATACTCTGAAGGCATGCAGTTGTTTTAATTTAAGTTCTAAAGTACTTTTCCATTAAAAATCAATATGGAATACAATTGTATCTAGTTCCAAGGCAGTTTAAAAGGGTAGGTCTTTTTTCTTCTATTAGTTCACCTTTCAACCTTGTTGTTTCCTCCTGCTCTTCATTAACTCCCTTCTTTCTGCTCCAAAAAATACAAAAAAGAGTTTTTGTCTAGATTCTGATGAAGGGATCTGATCACTTTCACTTACAAGAGAAATCTGATGTTTTAACTGGGTTTTGGGCCAGACCCAAACAATATTCATTTTTAAAGATTCCCTGTGTTTTGCAAACATATGAGGAAATACGTGAACTGGTGCTTTTTGCTCAACTATTAATTCATGAATCCCAACCACTGTAGCTACATCTCTGCCTCTTGCACTCAATGTGGCTTTGGAGATAATCGATGCCTAATCACAAGTTCAAAAATGTCCCAGCTTGAATGCTAAGGGCCATCTGTGTTTCCCTCTCTCCTCCGATATCCTAGAAGCCAGTAGCCTTCCTGGAATTAGTACTGATGACAGACTGTAAAAAATCCTTACCACAAGGAACAGCAAAATGCATGTTTTTTGGAAATGTCTATCTGCACATGGCCATTGGGGAATTTTTGCATCAAAAGTATGGCAGAGAGCTATCTGCTGTGCACAAAATGAGTTTGATGAGTTCTCTGTTCACTATCCAATCAATAATATTCTACAGGCTCTCGAGCCTCACCAGCTAGATACATCAAATCCTGTTTTATAAAGCACTTTGGTAGCCCGGATATCAGATGTCACTACCTGCCATGCAGATTAAGGTCCTCCTGGGAGATGTTCTGGAAGATCACAGCAGCATTACTGCCGGAGCGGACCTGAATGGCCATGGCACATTCGTCCCATTCAGGCAAAGCGGATGGAGTGACAGGGAGGCACCAGTAGTTTTCCAGTGACCCCTGTCACACACAGAGGAATTTGGGGTACCCATGTGAGCAACAAAAATGGGGGATGAGATCATTTAAATCACTTCAAATATGCTATTTTTCTTCTAGATAAAATTTCAAGGTAGGCTAATTAGACACTCTGGAAGTTTGAGCACAAGAGACTTGCATATTTTCCAAATGTGAAATAAATTCCAAAGGAAGGATCCCGTAATAGTCACTTCCTGCTCACCTGCAGGTTAGAAACTCCAGAGGACACATGCTTGCACAGTTGTAATTATAATGTTTATTAAATGTGCATGTTTTATTTGCTAGGTTTATACTCTGATGAAGAATCATGATGCTCATGTAGTAGATTAAAATTGATCCAATTATCTGTCATTTTCTATCTGTTCCCATTTCAAAATGGCACCAGGGCACCTTTTACACCAGGGAATCTATGTATTCCCAATTAAATCCATAGTTATTTCATCTCTTAAAAAATACAGCTTAATTATAGAAGCATAGGTGACACATAAATTATTACTATTTTTGATGTTGCATGCAAAAAAACTTCAAAATCTGCTCATTTTTCCACATTTCCCAGGCAAGCTCAATATTGATATTTCCATGTGTTTTACCACAGAAAAGTAATCACAGTCTCAAATCTGAGTGCTGAAGAGAAAGTTACAATCATGACAAAATACGATGTTCACTGAAGTCATTCATACCAGGTTAAGAGCTGCAAATGCTTTTCTTCTGCCTTTTTTTTTTTTTTTCCTGCATTCATGTTTTACTGTAAGGTAGTTCTTAGGTTTTAAAGTGCATGTTAGATATCAAAAAAAAAAATCTGGAAGGTCTACTTCTAGTTTCAATAGTCCTTAAAACTTTTTTCTTTTTTACTAATGTAATATTAGTTAGACCTACCCTGCAAAGAAATGGCATTTTTACTGCATAAATTATGCACGTCAAGTCTTTGTAAAATTAGCATTAGGATCTTAAATCATATCTGTTGTACCTGAAAGTCACATTTCAGCGTTTTCAGCATTAATGCAGAAATACTCATGCACACACACACACAGTTGTTATTAGTGTAGCTGTTGCTTTTATCAGACAAAGCAATCTAATGAAATAATCCTGATTGTTATATAGTCCCATGAAGAACTCTTTCCCTGAAGTCAGTCATATCATCCCAAAGAACAGCCTTCAACCTCTGAATTTATTATTTGTTTTCTTAAAAAAAAAAAAATCTCTTTTTAAGTGAACACATAAAGATTCATTTCATGAAAAGGAGGAAAAAAAATAGCCAATAGACATCTTAATATTTAGCCGAAATGAACAATTATGATACCTCATAGGGGCCTAAATGTCTTAAGAATCATTTCCTGGAAAAGGCCTGCATCTACTGCTGATCTGCAATTCCTGCATTTCTATCAGAGTATAATATGAGTATAATATTACAAAGGACACAAAATCTACTGTAAGTTAGGGCAGCTAAGGACTATTTTAAGTAATCCACTGCAGTCACTCGCAGAAGAGAAGAGCACCACATTCAGCAGTAGAGAAACACGCCGTACGGAAAGCTGTCCTTCCAAATGACACAGTACAACCTAGCGGCCTCTAAAGCTCACCCACACTTGAGGGGACACCACCCGAAGCAACTAAAAAAGAATTGAGTCATCACACTTATTCTGGCCTCTCCCCTTGTGCCTTATCTTGTCGCAGTAAATCAGCTTCACAGAGCACAGGGCTCCTGAGGAGCCACCTCAAAGTCCCCGGTTCCTCCTGTGCTGGTAGACAAACCAGTCGCCAGATGCTTTGTTTTTCTGGGCACTACCTCAGTAGGTGTCCTAAAATTGTCCTAAATGACGATAGAAAAGTGAAGAGCAGATTTCTTCTTTCACTTCCAAACCAGAATGGGATATCATTCAATCTCTAAACCAACCAGCTCTGCCACTACGTTTTGGTATATTGTAAGTGTGAGCGTATCCTCAGGACTGGCCAAAGTTTTGCATGATAGAGATAAAACCAAGAGAAGCACAAAGTCACAGCTTCAATCTAAGGTCTCTGGCAACATTTCAGGGTACAAATTAAATGGTTTTCCAGTGTTGAAATACAATATACAATTCAGCATGCATGAATATTTATAAAGTTGTCTTAATAACACTGCTGAACTGGGTAACTAATTTATTTGAAGAAGGAAACAATTGTTTAATTAAAACGAATGTTTAAATGCAAACAGCTCATTATTTAATTCATAGCTGGCACAGCATAACTTTGTTGACTACAATTTTTTAACTCGATATCATCAGCTTCTTCAAGAAAAAAATATCAGAATTGATTTTATCAAAATCCATTTACCTGATCAATATATATAAATCAAGAAAAGGTTTTACCCCCTGAAGTCTGAAATGAAAGGTGCCACCCCATACTTTATAGTGCTGTAAGCTTGAAATATAATTTTGCTTGCTGTCTAATTCGTTGGCAGACAAAGAATAGTCTACTAAATAATGAAAGGCTTTGGTTCAAACAAACTGGAAATAAATGTTTTAAAATGGTATAAATTGATTGAGATGAAACAGATGGTATATAATGTACATTAAAAATTTATTCCATAAACAAAACATGATAAGCTTGTGTGTTTAATTATTGCAAAAAGTATGAGTATAATCCTAAATATGACCATTGGAATTTGTTTTGAATTATTTATACTGCCCTTGAATTATCAGTGTTGCAGCTTTCAAAGAGGAACATAAAAAATTAGTGTCATTTGGAAGTGATTTTACTGTTTTTCAAACTGGAATCATAGGGACTATTCCCCAGTCTGCTCCACAAAAATAAGCATTAACATATTAAGACACAGTCTCTATATATGTAGTTAAATAAAATCATATTATGTAAGGCATAAAAGCTTCACAAGTGATTCAGGATTGGGAAGTAAATAACTCAGTAAGACAATACACACAATTACTTTGAAAAACTTTTCTAAAAATATTTCTAAAATCAAGTACAACTACTGCATCTTACTAAAACCAGAATGTTTTAGGGGATGCCCTGTCCATACGCTAAATCCTGTGCCCTGGCCCATCCCTGCGGGGCTCTCTCCCATTCTCTCAAAAGGCTGGTCTCCATCAAATTAATTCCAGAATAAATCCCCCCAAAACCCCATCAGCTTCTCTGCATTAATTTCCTAGATGGTAAAAAGTTGCTGGGATCAGAAATCAGAGCGCTTTAGCACACACCTGCCTCAGAAGATCACACCTTTTGCAGAGATAATGTAATTAAGAACTATCTATAATGCCAGGCATCATAACATGATTGGGTATAGTAATCGGTGTCGATCATGCCCTAAAATGCCTGACACTTAACACTTAGAAGATCCTTGTTAAGGATGCAAAATGAGTCACTAAAAGCTAGGAATCATAATTTATGCCTTCCTGTACAGATGCAATATGATAGATTTCAAGATCACCCACTGTCTTTTCTCTTTACTGCCTTAATCGAGTCTTAGGATAGATTTGTTTAGGATGCAGCAAATGATGCAAAATGCTGTTCCCCCCAAAACAACCCTTCAGTGCTCTGATATTTCATGCATAAGAGAAAACCACTATAGGTTATCTCCCAATTTTCTTGCATCAATTTTTCATATTGTAAAATCTACTGGGATGGCACAATGAAATATATATCTATATATCTGTGTCTAAAAGCATTAGCGCACTATGTTGCCTGCCCGGGTAAATGGAATGCAGCTGTCTGACAGGTGAATAAAGATTACACTCACTCTTCATAACCCATTAAAAGACTGCTTAAATGTTCCCCCCTAAAAACATAACAGATTTTAATGAAAAGACATTTTAAATTATTGAGAAAGTCTATTGAAGAGTTCCTTGGACAATGTAAATGTGACAGTCTACAGAAATATAAAGCTGCAGAATTTAGAATTTTCTTGACTTGTCTGTGGGGATAACTTAGCGAAGCAAGACGAAGGTCCTGCACACTTCAAGGACTGCCTTGGATATACCTATCTTGTCTCTTCATTCTAGTCCCCCCACTGGGATACAAACTCACTATCAAAAGCTACATTTCTGTCCTACTGTGAAAAATTTTACTCTACAGATAATAATGGAAATGTGAGTGGGTTCTGCCAGCAAAGTCACTTTTATTTCTCTTTCTAAACTAGGTCCCCTGCCCATTACATATAATAGGGAAAAAACAAATAACCTCAGGAGAAAAAAAAAAAAAAAAACTATTGTTTTTTTTTCAGTCTTAATTATTTACTATCTTACCACTTGTTAACAACATTTCTATGCCATGCAGAGATTCCCAGTCTAAACAAATATTAAAATACCAGACATCATTAATTATGGCTGAAAGGTCATAAAACCCATATTGTAAATCATTAAGTGAAATCATTTTGAAGTCTCACTATAGGAAGACTAAAAGGAGGAAACTGTAAATACATTCACAATACTTAACAAGTTTGAATTCATTTTTACTCACAAATATTTTCTGCTGTGTAGTCTTTAATACACTTACAGGCTGATCCAAATCCCACTGAAGTTAGTGGGAATCTCTGTACTAACTACACCGTGCTTGAAGCCATTCATATGGCATATAAGATCCAAAAGTTTTAATATTCCTATTTTAAAAGGAATTGATGAAATATGAGTAAATACAAGCCAGGGAAATTTACCCTCTAAGCCTGTAACTAGGACATTTCCTTAATCTTCATGCTTTACTATTTAAACGTCTGCTATTTAAAGAGATTTTGCTGGATTTACAAGTAAATATTTAAGAAATTTATTCTCTTCTCATTTTCTGACTTTAATTCCTGTTAAACCAATGGACACTGATTAAGCAAAAATTTAATTTTAATGGCTCTTTGGGAGGGCTGATTCAAAAGCCAGGACAATATTTACTAGGCCTGGTTTCGGGGTGCTTTGTGTTATTCAAAATGCACTGACTTTGGCAGAGATGCACCAGTTTAGACTAACTCAGGATGTGATCCTTAATACTTAAACTATCTAATGGTCTCTCCCAACTGGTAGAAAGCCAGTTTCTGTGCATCTTTCAGTAAAATGAAAAAAAAAAAAAAGATGTTGCCAGATGTATGCCTGTTTGTGATTCTGTTAATGCCTTAGAAGATGTTCCTTTCCATATCTGCTCCATAATGTCTCCTGAGCTTTACCTCATAATGGCACAAAGACGGGACAAGGCCAATACTCTCTGCTATTATCTTGACACAGTCAAAATACCTCTGAGAACATCAGCTACGGGCCGTTAGGAGCTTCTCATCTTGCTTAGACCTAGAGGAAGTGACTGCACTGTTCACGGAGCCTGAGCCACCAAGAAGACTCAGGCCAAAAGCAAATGAAGGTCAAAAATAAAAGAGCTAACGTATGTGTACAATTAAGTTGTATGGAAAACGAAGGCATCTCTGAGAAAAGAGGAATGAACTTTTAAGTGAAACTGAACAGCCCAAAGATAACAAACTATAGATTGGGATCAAAAGCCATCAAATATGTGCTGTCCTGAAAGGCCAAAAAGAAGAACCTGGTTCAGAGAGGTGACAGATGAAGCACTGCAATGGAGTGGCACGTGTAAGGTGAAGCAAAAAGGAGATGTGACTCAAAAAGCTGAATACAATAAAAGAAAGAGCTTGAGATCAAAGAAAGAGACAAAGTATATCTCAGGGGACTAGGATCAAAGAATGAGGAGTTAAAAGGATGACATTAAAAGAAGAAATAGATTAGCCACTGCTCATTTGGAAAGCTTAGCAGCATCTAGGGGGAAAGCCTTTTCAACGGAAAATGGCAATATGCTTCTATGAGTGACTTTCATGCAGTGCAACACTAGACTGAGGAAAGTCAGTGAGCTGAAGATGCTCCAGCTGGGTTGTGTGAAAAGGAAACAGGATTTCAAGACTGAAAAATTAAACAAACTTAGGTTTAGGAAATTACACAATTGCAAACTATTCAAGAAAGATGTTTTTAGTGTGTCCAGAAAAGGTCTGTGAAGTATGTTGTACTTGGGGACAGAAAAGAAAAGTTGCAAAAAGGGGAAAGACCTAATATAGCTGACTAGATGTAGAAAAAATGACACGGAACAAAAAAGCCTAAAACAACTGTTGCACTTGTCTGAGGAGTAAGCAAGGAAAATGATGCTGTTTGGGTCTCTCATCAATTTTGCACTGACAGATAAAAATAAAGAATAATCCCTTCGGGAAATGGGTCAATAAGGAAGCATGAAAGTTTCTCTTTTATTCAGACCTTATATTTCACTAACATTTCAGTAATACTCTGGTTAACATGTTCACCGAGAGCCACTACTAATGTCACTCATTCTTCACATTTTTATAGCTTCAAATGCATTAAAAGCAAACAAAAATGGAAGAGGATAAGAAACCCTGTGTATAACGGATAAAAGTTAATGTATAACATTTCTGTCATACATATTCAGTGATTTTCCCTAGCGGTCATTAAGTTCACTCTGGGTGGCATGTTTTAAGTTTAGGGCAAGTCTTCTGCTGGAGGTCAGGTTTTTAATTTCATATTGCGGCTCAATTCAATGTTCATTTGGGCTGCTTTGCCTTGTAAACTGTTAAGAGCACTGTACGTTGTTACTGTTAAAAAATATGTTGCTCATAGATATATAAAGCATAGAATTCCTCTATAAATGTCTCTGTAGCTAGAGGTGTTGAAAATGTGGCCCAGTTTGTCAAAAACACAGCTGCTTTCCTTGGGGTTTCAGAATGCTCATAACAAATAGGTTTTTTTATGAATTTGTGAGAACACCCTGAGGAAAACAGCTGCGTTATTACAGAACCTATGAAATCTCAGACGAGTCTGAACCATTGTATTTTAAAGAAGTGCTATTTTAAAGCCTTTTTATTTTCATGTCATTATTTTATTTGATTTTTGAAAAATACGTTTTAGAGGAATGGTGATTATTCCTCAGTTGACTAGGATAAAACTGCTAACACTGAAAGTTCTTGATTGTTGCTGTCACCTCTTCATATGGGTCGAATACATACCAATGTGATAAATATATATATATATATATATATATATACACATACATATACATGTATAAATCCCAGTGGTGTTTTGTGTTGTTAGCTAATACTTTCAGCCAGGCACTCGTTGCTAAGCATGACTGGACTGGGAATGAGCTGATGGGCTGTGTATGATAGGTAAAAAATCACCTCTCAAATTGTTTCAACTAATCTGCATGTACACAGCTAAGACTTCAAGGCTTGTTTCACCTTACTGACCTTATTTTTTTTAAAAGAGGAATTCTTCTCCAGCCCTTGCTGTTCTACTGAAACAACCCACCTAGTTTTACTGAAAGAATCGTGGAAATTCCTCTTCTATCCTTCCACTGCACAGAGAAGGGACACTAAGACCATTTCTTCCTCCATGCTGCCTGCTCTATGTGACCTTCTGACTTTCACCAGCATTTTTTAGTGCACAGACATTTGTGCCTAGCGCTGCAAGGGGAGCCTTCCCACCTTCTTCCTAAGACATTTTACATGGAACAGACTTGGTCCTGCGAGGTGTTACACCTCCTCTACAAGAATCTCATGGGATGGACTGGCATGGCATCCTACTGATGCCTCATGTTTACAGAGCAGCATAAGAAAAAGCTACTCACTGAAAAAGTAAGCCCGGGGTGAGATCCCAGAGATACTCAGGACTTTTGGGGGGTCCTTAAAGCCAACCTTTATGAAGTATTCTAGATTCTTCAAGGAAGCCGTGTTCTAGAGATGCAAATGGGTCTTTGCAGCAAGGAACTGTTTCCCTTAAGCTGTGAAAAGCATGGTATTTTGGCTGTGGCCAGTAGACTATTAGCTGACAAAGTTTATGACTCTGTCTATAAATCCAGTAACTCTCTGTGGGCAGAAGAGAAGGACGATGAAAGATGGCGAAATCATTTCTTCCTAAATAGGTCCTAAAATACATTTGACAGGACCATGATATGGTAATTACAGGCTATGTACAAGATAAAAAAATAGGAGGGAAAATTCCACATTATTTTATTTATTTACAACCTATTTAATTAACTCACAGCCAGCAAAAGGACTAAATGGCTGTAGGTCTTTCTGCCATGGCAGACATAAAACATGCTCAGGAGCAGCTATCCTGCATCTGATCATTAAACCTGAGTCACCCATAAATCAGCCCGCACTGTTACCAAGTCTGGCACCACGTGAGTCTGTTGTGCTGAGGTGTTAATTTAATCGGCCTGATACTGAAGCTCGGCTCCAAGCACTATGTATTTGGCAGGTAGATTTTATAGCTAGTGCAGGTGAAAGTGCTGCGACCTACACAGCTACCGTAAGCTACTGTAATTCATGGTCTTTTTTTCCCCTTGATTCTTTCCACCTAGCCAAACATCACCCTGTAAATGTAACTGTGTGGGTCGTTTTTGCAGTTCTAAATCCTAGCAAGATTCCAGATTGAGGATTCCCTAGGAAGCCCTAGGAAATTCTATTAAAAAGAAGAATCCCTGAAAAGGAATATGCTGGCGAAATTCCTAGAAAGCTTGAAAGCATCCCTAGAGAGCACTGGGGAATTCCTAAAGTGATTCTAGAGAGAGGAATTCTTAAGAGCACTGGGAAATTCCTGGAAAGATCCGAGGAATTCCCAGGAAGTACCGTGAAATCTCTAGCATATTGAAATCCCTAAACAGCAAGTTGAACATCCCATAAAAATCCTACAATATCCCTCAGAGCACTGAGGGACATGTAAATAAATTATTCAGCATCTTCGTATCTTTCCAATCTGGTAAGAATGGGAAGATTATTTATCTAAAGCAGCACTTTTTGATGCCCAAGTAACTAATGGAGAACTACATATTCCTTTAAATCAGGTTAATAACAATGGAAATGCTCACAATACTGAAAAAAGTGCTTTAAGGATAGACTTAGATTTCATTTCTTGATAGGGTACACACAGGGGACACAATAGATACTAAAACACATGTAAATATTTTTAAATGTAGTCATTTCACCCAAGTGTTTTTATGGAGAAGCTGTGCATTGATAGAACTGTATACCACGCATACTGACCTATTACTAGATTTCTCAGGATCTGAAAGTTTCATTTTTCAGGTACTAGTCAGTCTAACCAGCCACTGTAGTATTCACTGTAGTATTGTTTCATTTTAACATTTTCAAACTTGACTTTAATGTAAGAATTGCATGTCCAAAACTGTTTCAATTTTATAATTATAAAATAGATCAGTCTTCATAATTTATTTTTATCATTTGTTGTACCTTTCTGAAATGTATATTGTTCAATAAGTTGTATTCTTATTGCTTCCTACCAGTATGACAAGTGGATTCAGATCAGCTCTGTAGCTGCTGTATGCATTATTAAGCAGTCATTTAGATAATCCACCTGGTAATTATCTGGTATTGGACATTTATACACATTACATACAGAAATTTTATGTAAGCACATACATAACATTTATACACATGGCACTTGTTTATCTAATATAGTGTGTGTATATATATAATCTACAGCAAGAGATTTCTTCCTTCTCTTATAAAAACCTATAGGGATTTCATAATATAAAACCTTATATACATACACAGAGTTTTACAATAGTAAACCCTATCACTTAGTTCCTTCCAAGTGGCAAGGAAGAATGTCAGTTGTTGGACTGAAATACATAATAAAGTGCAGAGACAAGCTTAGAAGTCTGGGTATTCTGAATGGGAAAAAAAATCTTGAACAGTGGTACTGAAACCTTATTTTCAGAATAAAACCTCTACCTGCACAACTGGTCAAATCCAAACCTAAACACGCTTTTAGAGAAACCACCAAACAACTGGGGAAGGCAAAAGCAAATTAATAATGTTGTATGTTGTATGTATTTAAATGGTCATAAAGCTTCTGAATTAAGAACTAATAAATATGAACAAGGGAAACTGTTGCTATGGGGACAGAAACTGCATGAATCTATACACGAAAAATACATTCACACCTCTCGATGTCATTCTATGAGTCTGTCAGTCCCAACTACAGACAAAACAAGACTGTAGAATTAATTTACACCATGAAATTTGTCTTGGAAACTAGGGTCACACGTAATTCCTAGGGAAGCTAAAGGAGTGTTTTATAGACTTGGGTGGGATTCCCATACACTTAGAGCTGATGTAGAAGCAGAGGTCCCTTTGGCTTTCAAATGCAAGTCGTGCTGTAAGTCATCTGGACGTGTTTGCACTGACCTTCAATCACAATGAGATCAGGCCCAATAAAAAATAAAAAGAACAAAGAAACTGTAAATAATTCACAAGAAACCAAAATCAATCGAACCCCCTCCACCTGCACTTTCCTGCTTATTTATAGGCTACCATTTACATTCTCATCAAACACAAAAAGCCAATGGACAAGCCTGCAGGCTGAGAACTGCCACATATCTAGTTGTTACTTACAGAATCACTGCCTCAAGCCTCTGTAAAGGCTCTTATTCATATGGTCTAATAGGGGTGAAAGAGCACTTTGCCGTTTTTGACAAAGGTTGGAGGTTGTGCTGAGTTCCTATATATTCCAACTATTTTTATTACTTATGTCATATTTTGTAAAGTTTATTGTTTATTTTAAAATAAAACTAATACTGCTTTTCAATGGGAAGTCAAATCCACACAGAATTGATGAAAAATTACTTACAGGGAAACAAAATTGTTTAGAAAATAATAATTTGTTAAGTAGAACCTGCTACCAGCAAGTATCACTTCAACAAGTCTCCAATTTAAAACATTTTGAGCTAAGAAAAAGATTGAAATGCAGTGTTCAAAATTTAAGTCAGAGCTTATTTGTGGCTTAGAATGAATTGTCATTCCAAACTGTTCATAATGCATGCTAAAAATTATTAAAGCAACATTGAAAATAGAAAACACAAATGAAACACTTGAAAATTATACTCCACCCCTCCAACAAAAACAAAACAGAAAAAGCAAACAAACAAAAAAGGTTGCTCCAATCCATTCTCCTTCTTTTGACTAATTTTTGTTCACAAAACTTGCAAGATTTTGGTTTTTCCTCTGACCTTAAACAAAGGTAAGAGGAGGTTGTACCAGTTATTCCCTGCTAAATAAAAGGGGGGGGGGCAGTATTATATTTCCCCCTTTTCTTTCATTAGGATTATAAGGCAACCTGTGATCAAAAACCAAGAATTTGGCTGACAGAGGTGGCAAAATTTCATCTTCATTAAAAAAGACTGAACAGTAGTAGTGAAAACAGCAAATTGACAGCAAATTATTTCAGCCCAAGAAACTCATGTCCATGCAGTGATCATAGACAGAGTGTAAATTAGTGTGAAACCAACACATTTTCTCCTTTATTCCCTTTAGGAAGTTTTTGCTTTAGTACTTAAGAAGAAATTACCAATTTAGGTTTTCTGTCTTGATGCTGGTTATAATAACCCAGGAGTTTCCAGGCACTGATAGGCACATGATATACTCCTTAAAAACATCCTTATAAACACACAGAGTGATCAGGGAGAGCCTCCCATTGATCCCCAATCTTTTAGAGAAAAAGCTCTTTAAGATGCTACAACTAAAAAAAACTACCAAGATTATCAACCAATAAATGAAACCAACAAGTATCTATTTAGTCAATATATACTTCTATAAAAGACAGGGACCAAGTAACACAGTGACTGGGAAATTACAGCTTGCTTCAGCTAGTAATACAGAGAACAGGATGTTGCAGGAAACTCTTCAGAGGAACGAGAAGATAGATGAGACAGAGGCACAAAACTGAAATGTTTCGAGCTTTGTATTTGAAGTACGAGACAGTCCAAAGGGAACCCATGCAGTTTCCGAGGCAGAAAGGGAAGCCTGCCCATCCCCAAAACAATATTTCACTGTAATTCTCTTCAGGCTGTCATAATTTATGGGCAGGACGATACGACAAGTTCAGGGTCAGTGATCAGAAACATGCGCCTGAGTTACGGTGTCAGCTTGTACCCTGGCTGGCCTTCCTTTAACGTGGCCTCACAGTCACATTCTCCCAAGCACTTAACTTTTAACCATCCACCTTAAAAGATACAGCAATTAGTGATTAAAAAAAAGGGAACTACATTCCTGAAACATCTGGAGAAGAGGAGAGGCCTCTCTACTCAAGGATATTTGCAGACAGTGGGATGCCTCAAATGGGAAAGAAAAAAAAATGTGGCTCTGATTTATATAAAAATAAGCTTTTTAACAAAACAAATGTTACGGCTTTAACAAAAAGTCTTTCATGTCAAGATTCGTAACTTTTCTCCCAAACTTAACTGTGTTCACAAAGTTCCACATCTGAATACTAGCTATGACTTTTAATATGCATTTTCTGTAACTTGTGAAACAAAAGGTTATTGTTATAGAATCATACTCAAGGACAAGTTAGCTCTTTACATTGCATTCTCTGCAAGAGCAGATATTCTTTTTCACAAAGTACTGTTGTCTAAGTTAGGCTTAAATATTTAGGACTTTCATTATTTTTCTGGAAATATTCTATTCTAAATTTTATTTCTTAGTATACTTATAAATTTTAATTCTTAGTTTAGTCTTTCTTGCTGTAACCATACTCCCGTGTGTTGCTCCTCAGTACATGAAACTGCCCACATATAGTGGCAAGCAAAGGCAGATGTGTGTTGTTGTCCCGTGTTATGGTCCTTGTTGACCCTCTTGCTGATAGATGAAATTCACAGACAAATCCACTGAAATTTTGCTCTTTGTCACTACTGATAATTTTGATGTGACCTGGTAGTGACCAACAAAATCCTGGTATTACATGCTCCAATATTGCTTTTTGCCAGGTGTTTCATCAAGTCACATAAATTACAACTAAAAACAAACCCTGACTAATTCCACGTGATTTCTTTTCCTGATAATAAACTAAATTGTCCCAGATAAACACATTCTGATACAGTTCCCTTGATTTATTATGCATAGTACAAAACTTGCACAGATTTTAGCCTTAAATATCTGTGTTCATTAATAAAAAGAATTATGGTGGTATTGCTATGGAAATTCAGAAAAAAAAGCTCTCCCCCATCCCCACTTTTTTGGGTCAACTATAAAGTAAAGAGAGATATTCTGAACACATTATTTCCAGATTTTTTTTTGTTTATACTGGCTTTAAAATGAGGAAGTTAAATAGGTAATCCTAACATACTTTTCAATTAGCAGAAACCAACCACTTTCACTTTTTTTTTCTTTTAAATTTACTGGACAAGATTAAACTGTTTTCATTCAGAACCTTTATTTTGGGAGGATGAAAGTCACCACTTTTTTTCTAATTATTTTTCTTTGAATCATCTCTATAATTTCCACACTTTGTCCCCTTAAAGCACAATAAGGGAAACATATGCACTTTTTGATTTTGTGTTTCTTATGTCGACTCTCAATAACAATTTTTTAGAGCACTAAAAATGGAGGGTTTTATTGTAGCTGTCTTTTGGGGTTGCAAATTGTTAACATCTGCCTTTTAGTATCATTTTTTACAATAGTCTGCTCTCTAGATATCCTGTTAATGACTGTAATTTTCTAGTCAGCTGCTATCTGTCAAGGTAGTTTAAAGGTCACTTTTTGCTCTGTGTAAGAGAACCTCATGTAGGAAATGGGCATGGGTTATTCACAGCAAACTGAGCTTACACTGGCTTTGCTTTGTGTTTGAAAACAGGCAGTTCAGCCGCCCCAGGTCACATTGATCTTTCAGTCTTACTCTGCTTTGTGGCTTGATCTTCATTTCTATAGACATTTTTTTTTTTTATCCTACTGACCATCTTGCTATTTCTTTTGTTATCCCGGCTGTATTTGTTAAACATTCCTTACTCGTGTGTAACTGGAAGCACTGGGTGAGAGCACAAAGGCAATTAATTTCTCACCACCTCTCTTTTAGCTATCTCATTTCTTTCTTGAGTTTCTAACTGCAATTACAAAAGTCACTGGGTGTACCATCCCTTTCCAGTGACTGAGAAATGTCATAAAGAAAACGGAGGAGTTTTATAGGTACTGAATCAAGCGTCAGAGAAGTCGCCAAAAGCATTATTGCCTGTTTGCCTTGGAAATACCTGCCTTTCCCCCGACCCCAGGTATTTGACTGAACTACTTAAATCTGAAAGACCGTGGTTCCCCCATGGCTATAATTGCACAAAAGGACATGAGAACATGTCTAACCTCTAGCCTCACCCAAGGGATCGGATTCAAATTAGAAGCGGATCTGGCTGAGGAAATCCTAACGCTATCTCTCTCCTGGAGACTGAAAATATCTCCCATGATCTCAGAGGCTGCAGAGCATCTCTGGGGATCATCTAGTCCAACCCCTGCTCCGAGCAGTGTCAGCTGCAGCAGGTTGCCCAGGGCCGTGTCCTTTCAGCTTCCTAATGTCTCCGAGGATGGAGACTCCACAACATCTTTGTGGAGCCTGTCCCGCTGTTTGATCACCAGTCACAGTGCAAAAATAAAACAAAAAACAACAAACAAACAAACAAAACCCCCACTTTTCATGTTTCAGGTTTTTGATTTTTTTTTTCCAAATTAGTTTTTCAACGGAATTTCCTGCCTTTTAATTTTATACAGAGAGAAACAGTCATCAATAAACCACAACTATACTAGCTTTCTCTAAAGGCTTTGAGTACATAGTTCTCAAATGAAAAATCAATTACCTTTGCTTCACTAGGAGTAAGAGTAGCAAATTAAATTGATTAGATAATCCGTGTAAGTAGTTTCTTCCAGCTCTTTGTGCTTAACTCAGGCCTGTGAATCTCACTAAAATAAGTGCATATAAGTAAAATGTTGCAAAATTGAGGTTTATATTCCCTTTTTGGTGCAAGCCTCACAAAATCTTAATACAAAGTATACTCAAAAACAGGTCTGTAGCACTGGAAAACACAAGGAGCTGATAAAGCTGCACTGTTCTGTCATCCACTGGTCTAATAAATGCCAAAGCCAGTACAAAGGCATCAAATATGCATAAAAAGCAAACTATTCATAATACAGAGAGACCGTTAAATTTTGGGAGAAGAGGTAGGGATTTCTTTGTTTAAAAACTCACAAATCCACATAGAGATGAAATGCCATAGAAATATATCACATCTTAGGAAAACAAAGATACTTCTGTTATAGAAATACTACTATTAGAATGTAAGTTGTTTGTACAGATAATTTCCAAGGGAAGAAGATGCAAAAAAAAGAATTGTGGAAGATTTAAGTTACCATCTGGAAACTCACATCCATAGTAAAGTACTGACCAGATCTTGCAGGACAAGGAAGAAAGGGACAGGGTGTAGAATTTTTTTCCTGGTGGTTGGCTAGAGGTGATGAGCAATAATAGATACTGAGTATTGAAACTAGTATATGGAGAAGATGGTATTCTGGGGCTAGAATGAATTCTACAAAATTGCTCACTCATTAGCTGAATGACACTGATGGCTGGTCTTCCCCAACCACATATAGAAACTCCCGGATCAGAAAGATCATGCTATATAATTGCCACTACCAATTCATATGTATATTCTACATTACATGCCCAAATGGACTCCAGACTGATGAAAGAAAAGAGCAATAATGGCATCGTTATTCCTAGGAATACACTGCCTTAAGAATGACACGAATCTGCACAAAATAATAGGGATCTGCATATTACTTGCAATAGCAGTCACAACCACAAGACTCTATCAGTGAAAAGCAGCAAAAACACTATTTTGTACCACACAATAAAAACACCAAACTTCAAATGCAGCACTTTACTAGCTTAATGGAGCCTTCATTTAACTGAATAATAGGATTTGAAGTAAAATAAACAAATATATACTGAACTTATATTACTATTAATTATTTTAAAACTAAACTAAAACAAGTTGCAACGATAAGGTAATAACACTCAAAAAAAAGGTGCTTCATGAAGTTTTATGCCCCTTTTCTATATCACCATTTTTTTCAGTAGCAAAAAGAAAAATGGTACATTACTAACCACTCTGATAAAATCTGAACAACTCTAATAGATACAATAAGTCCAAAAATGATGGTATCTAAAAATGTTATGGTGCACAGGTAGATTAAAAACAGATGCTTATAGGTGAAATAACCTTTCATACCACGTAGCTATAAGGTTACAGAGTATAATTGAATTTATCATGGCCCTGAACGTGACAGGAAGTTTTTTTGGGCATAGGAATCAGCTGTTTTTTATTGATGTTCAACCTGTTAACGATGTACACTTTGGAAAGTATTAGCCAAATTTTGTAGTCTATGCATTTGAAAAACTAATAGCGGAAGTGAATACAAGCAAATATGGTCCAGACCAGAGAGAAGATAATGTATTTCAGACCCAGAAAATACATTAGATTATATGAAGGAAGCAGTGGCCTTCAGCCTCTTGCAGTTAGTAGCATGAAACAGTCTAAATACTCTTGATTGCAGCCTGTCTCACCAGCTGCACTACAGAATCTGTTATATCACAGAAACTAGGATATACAGGCTGGTAGACAGGATTCACTCTGCAAATCTTAATTCTAATTTTGACTGTTAATTGTGTTGCTCCTGAGAATTCAATGAATCTGCATGAAAGCCTACATATTAAACTTACAGTAAAACAATATATTTTTAAACCTAAATTGGAGATCTGAGTCTCTTCTGTATTAGGGGTTCTGCTGCAGGAAGATCTGTTAGAGCTCATACTAAAGGCCAGAATACCTTGCACTCTCCCGCTAAATATTTAGATTATTTCAGCACATCATAACACTTCTAGTTCCCCTTCTATAAAATAGGATTAGTGATAACTACCTAGATAAGTAGGTAAATCTCTCTATTGCTGGAGAGAGATAGATCATCATTTCCATATGCAACGCATATTACTGCCTGTGCCATAAATTTAACTGTTTTACACGTACTGGCCATTTTATTGGTATTGTATAAACACAGAAGGAAAAAAAAAAAGCCCCTATTGACTTTGGCAGTTGGAGGTAACACCGCGTAGGCTCTAGAGCTGTTCTTACCTTCTCCTCCCTCCTGTGTCTGCACCCAGGTGTCTCCCAGTGGTGCTGCTGTAGTATTTTTCTGCTGGTCTTTCCTCTAGTAACTACGAGTGTGCATCCTAGAAGCATGAAAATAGTATTTGCTTTAGGAGGGGGATGATAAAGCAGTTGACACCTGCTGGAAAACCAATGTGCAAAACTTAACCTCATCGTCTACTCTTTGCCACTTCTGTTTATTTTAGAATCACTCAGGGATGTTTGAGATAGCTTGAACATCTCACTTGCAGAGTCTGTAGGTTTACAATAGCCTTAAATTCAGCAGAGGAAGAGACAGTAACCAGTATAAGCTCAGGGAGCTGAGGTTAAAGCAAGCTGTGGCTTTCATTTTCTTGAATGTTTATTTTCTTCCCATACATAACAGCAGAAATCAACTGAACCTGCTGAATTAATACCATCCAGCACCTCTGATCTTTCTCTTTGCTTTAGCAAATTATCTGATCTACCATGCCTTTTTTTTGTGCGTAACACAATCATCCTGTAGCCTTTTAACAAAATACTAATACCAACAGGAAAATTTTAACTATTACTGAGATCTTTCTTTACTCCCCGTTAAAGAGGATGGGAACTTTCCTGTCCCCCCCGTCCTAAACTGAAGCTTAACTATAGCCCGTCTACAGTAGTTCTGATAGTTCAATCAGCATTTACACACTCAGTTCTGACTTGGCTTTCAAATGCCCTGAACATCTATGGGAGAGTGTTGAATTTACTAAATATTGTCAGTTTGAGACTAAACCAGGAAAGCATACATCAGAACAGGCTCTGGAATACCAAACGGTTTAGCAGCACTGTGTCATAAATGGGTACAGGGCAGAACAGCAGCAAACAGGGACCCACAACAATATCTATGAATGCTCTGAGGACTCATTTTGAGTCTCTAGCTGAAAATATTTTCTGTATATTCTTAGGGTAATACCTGCGAGTTTCTTTGCCTATAGAATCTGGCCATAGCAGGCCTTTCTTAACAGAAGGTTCCTGTAAAAAGCACAGTAATTTGGTCCTTAAAGTAGGGCAGAATTTAAACTTCCACCATGGTCCACATGCATGTGATCTGCCTTCATGTCATCTACCTCTTGGCAATGGTATGCTAGCCCAGATACATATTGCCCTTACACAGAATTTACGCATTTGTTCAGCTTTATTCCAACAAATTCAGCATTATCCAAACATGCCCACAGTCCTAGGTCATGTTCTGCTATGAGATCCCTTTTTTAATTCCTTCTCCAGATCAAAGAACAATCTGGGTAAAACATGAAAAGTTTGTTTTATTTTCCCGTGAAACAGTGCGGGTACCAAGCATGACCAAACTGCAGTCTGAAGAAACATTGTCTCCCAGACGGGATGCTGAACATGCTTTAAAATATGCTCTGTTTTTCCAGCAGAACCTGCCAGAATCCTGCTGCTCTGTCCGGCTTACAAAAACACTGGGCAACCACCTCCCCTCCCAGAAATTCTTCTGTACCACGGGGTAGAAAAGTTATCTTTTTACATATTTACCTCCCTTAATTCTACACATAAGCAACAGGATTTTTTAAAACCATATTTCTCTGTCATTCTTGAACAAGATACCCATTCAACCACTGCAAATGGTTGAGCAGAAGTTTCCTAAGTGAATTAATTTCGGATAGCTGAGCTCTGTAGGCTCTCGCCTGTATCCTACTAAGGGCTTTCCAAGCTCAAGAAAACATCTCTCGCTCTGTCTTGCTGGTTTTGTCCCCTCCTCCTACTCCATCATCTTAATCCTCTCACCCCTGAAATTCTTGAACTTCTTCAATTTGTCCTTACTCGTGTACTGTAGAGGCACATTTGCATAAAGGAGATATGATCCTTCCGCCCCTATTGCTACCTCTGGCTTCACCTTCAGCACCACCAGCCCTGCCGAGGGCACGAGGCTGCTCTGCACGTCCTCCCCAAGGACAAACCCTTCCTGCCTCCCTTGGGCCTGGTTTTCGGGAATGATAAACTGCCCCATTAGAACAGCTCTCTTATTAAAAATGATTATACCTGGGTTAGGGGGCCATACAGCTGTTCTTGTGTTTGCAGTTTCTTCTGGAATTATAATGTCAAGAAATTAAAAAACAACAACAAAACAAATAAAAATGATATTTCCTCAGCCACATAATTGAATTAATATGAAACTCACAATTATAACCAATAAAGAATGATAACGGATGGAATGATTATCCATCATATAACCTTTCTTCAAAGTTCTTTTGTTCCACAGCCTTTTTTAAATGTGGTTCCAATCAATTTGCAAATTATTACTTTAGATTCTGTTTAATATTATCTGTTTAATTCTTTTATGCCTGTTGCTGAAATAAGCCATTAATATGAATTTGGGATTGACATTAATTCAGAATTTCTTTTCTAAGAGAAATCAATTTTTTATATTTTCCTTTTTTAACTCTGGCTGGGGTGAAAACAAACATATGGCACACTTTTCAAGGAACAGGGATAGGGATGGCTTTTTTTTCCTGTTAAGATCTATTCTGAGTCTTCAGTGGAGTCACAAATAGCAAAAGGATTTTGAATTTATTCCTTTTTTTTTTTTTTTTTACAGATAGAAAAAACTGCCCAGTACTAGACAACATTTGACAGCAGCAAGGTGTTTACCACTGCTGCAGGGTATTATCAATATTAAGCCAGTATGCTATAGAGCTACAGAAGGTGAGACTGCTTTCAATGAGATTTAGGTAGGTACATAAATAAAATCACGCAAGCACATGCTTAACATAATTACTACCATGAAAAAAGTAAGTAAAAAAATGAGCAAAAAGAATAGTGGTTGTAGGAAACACCACAAAACTAGACCACTGACAAAGAACTGGGCTTCAGTCGAATGAGAGATACATGAATATTTGATTCAAACTGTTTATTCTCTGAATAAGTTCAGATTTAGGAGAAACAGAATTGGTTTGCAGGAGAAAAGAGCAAGAATGGTTTTAATATTTTAAAAACAAAATGTCATACTTTATACTGAAAGTAAAAAATATAAATGTTTGTGGAGTTGTAAATATACCCACGACATTCTTAGTAAACCCTAACAGCAGAGTTAGCATAAAATTCAAGACATATAAACATATTCTAATTTGTCACAGTTCAACCAAAGGACCTTTGAATCTGAGAGATTAACCCTCAAAATTTGCTGCCTGTTTCCTCCTTTTCAGGCCAGCCAACAAATAATTTGTCAGTCAAATTGCAGAGAGCTTGTTTCCTCCTTTGGAGATGATCCTCTCCAGGAGGGGAACTTGCTGCGGAGCAGCCCCTCTGCCTGCGCCCAGGAACAGCAGGCGCCGGCACACACTGTCCCTGCAAGAGCCTCGCTTCGGTCTGGAGACAGAATAACAATCTGTAGTGTCATCATATGTTTGGCAGTTCCTCATTGTAACAGGCTCTGCTCCTGCCTAGCAGGGAAATGAGGCAAGCGCAGGGGAGCATGACTATTTTGCAGCGCTAAACAAATGATTCGGATATCAAATCACTGTCGAGTGTCTCTGCTTTCCCTGTTTCCTGAGCATCCCCATGCAGTCTTCAAAAATCAAGAGGTTTTCAAAACTATCAAGCCCTAGGTACATTTGATTGTAGAGTTTAATTTACTCTCTAGCTTATCTAATGTTTTATATCTGAGACTGAAGATGGACCGAACTGCATTGGTTTTCTCTGCTGTTTGTGCAACATTGTTGGGGAAGGACTTTGCAGTTAAGTCCAGCATATCAATGGGAATTTTCAGACACAGGGATCCCTTTGAAAAGATCACACTGGAAGCCTCACAATGCATATTTAAGTTTAACTGACACTGGAGCAAGCAATCTTATCATCTCTTAGCTATCACAGCAATGAAGTAAAGCAGCAATCAGGAAAGCAGGATTCCTAGTGCCAGCCTGGGGACTCTCACTTGGGCAGGTAATTGCAGCTCATCACTTTGCCCCTGCTGCTCATTATCTACCTGGCTCTTTTAGCCCGAGATCATCAGCACAAGAGCTGTCTTCCATCAGATGCACGTACGGCACCCAGCCCAACGAGATGACCGGCTTTGGCAGAACCAGTCTGCCTCCTGATACAAATAAACCTTCAAGAACAGGAAATAATCAAAGGGATGGGACTTTCCCCAAACTGTGCATCTGACTGCAT
>JAUBNY010000666.1:1814773-1826118 GCA_032275445.1 Crypturellus soui | reverse complement strand
CTGATACAAATAAACCTTCAAGAACAGGAAATAATCAAAGGGATGGGACTTTCCCCAAACTGTGCATCTGACTGCATAAAACAAATATAAAGACTGTTTTCTTACCATTTGACTGAAGATATGTATGTGCAGAACCCTAGTTTTAGAATTTACAGATAGGGAAGTATATCCAAAGTGTAAGTCTAATTCCTAGATCTAGAGCTGACTCATCTATTTTTTGTAACTACTTTCCTCAAAACAATTTACTCTCTATGTACTTTTATTTCATGACTACCTCTTTATATAGCCCAATATTTTTCAGTGAATAATGTATTCAGCTACTTCACTCATTACCCCATCAATTGTTGAATAAATTAATCATGAAAGGAATTAGTATCTTTGACCTTTGGAAGATAGAAGATACATAATGACCCAGAATAATTACAATTCCGAATATGGAAGAAATGGGGAACAGTGTGGCTGCACTTCAAATAAAAAGTCACAGGGAATAAGCTGTTCAGAAAGAAGTTTGCATTCGCTTTCCTTTCTGCAACCATGCAATGAACATCCACAGCAGAGTAACATTTTCCTCTCTGCAAACATTTCCTAACCGCAATCCAGCTTTAATCCAGAGAAACAAATCAACAGGCAGCTGCAATGGGTTAGCTCACTAACTCACTCACTGCGTGTTACATGCGAATCTGCTGCTACCTTTCTGGTGGGTATCATTATCCAAGTAGCTCCTCGGTGATTGCATTTTCCTCTTTTTGAGTTATATGCTCAGTGAACATTTCCTGATCTCCAGCTCACTTATGGTTTTACTTTCTACTGGAAATTTTCTGGAAATATTGCCATGTGGAAAGATGCATGTTTATTCCTTAATAAATCTGAACCTGCAAACCTGCCTCTCTGCAGTTAGGCAGTGGTTTAAATATCACCGTGTTGGAACATTTTTCTCCTGGTTTCATGCAACTGCTTCACCCCTGCTCAGCAGCTCAAAGCATTGCTTTCCACATGCCTTTTCTGCACAATTGAACACATCAGCCTGAATCAGACAATGCTGATGCTTTTGACTTATTTCCCGTAAAAGCAATAAGCTTTGAGAGTCATATTCTCATACATAATTATTAAAGAATTTTATTGCTGGATGTAGTAAGATTATTTTCCTTTACTGCAAAGGGAGTGTGCATTTTATCCAGGAGATGGGATGGAGATGGAGAATCTGCGTTTAAATTGCACATAAGCCTTACAAAAGGTCCTCCAAAATACAGCAGAAAATGGCAAGCATTTTCATCCAAGATTTAAAACTGCCTGTGGAATATTAAGTAGGACCAGAACTCTTTATCATTATATTTTACAAGTTGTCTTACAACTGTTGTATACAACAGTTTTTCCTCTCAAGTAATCGCTCTTGCACTTTAATACATTTGTTCTCTTAAATTTCACAGAAATTTCACACATGGGAACTAAATTATTAACATACAACTTAAATTAAAATTTTACGACACAGATTGATTCCTATGGTGTTTCTGCAGTGATCACCAACAGCGTGATTTCTGTGTACTTTCTGCCAAAAGGCCACTCAGAAACTATAATGTAAGAAGAATTGCACGGCTTCCTGTAAATAGTCCTACTTCACTTTGAAAGTTAATTCTGGAAGGAGATGAGACTGAAGTGAAGGCAGACTGCCAAAAGTCAAGCAGGTATTTGTACTCACTAGCTTTGTATAAATTTGTCTTTTTTCATTGCTTTTTATATGTCTACCTCTGAAGGAATAAAACCTGTAAAATAGTGACTTTCCTACTGCAGCACTAATTACATGGCAAATTTTACAAAGTGTTGATATTCTGAGTCAGCATGGGGTCACCTCTAACAGGCACGGTGACCAAAGTAAAAAAAATGTTGTTGGGTTGTGCTGCTAATTGCCTCAAATCACAGCTGCACTTGCCTTCTTTTACAATGTTGTCTGAAGAATTACAATACTAAAATCACACCCTCATTGTGGCTTGTGGCAAATACAAGCTAAAAATCTGCCGATCCAAGGGTGCTGACCGTGAATGCCAATGAAAGCGTCTTCTTTCTGAATGCCATCAGAACCAGAAGCTGGTTTATGGATTCCCTTTGCAGAAATGCAGGGCGTGATCTGAATTCAGTGATAAGTCAGGGCACCACGTTGGGTAGGACGGCTCTTTGAGAGCAGCAGGTGGTGGGATCACAGCTCCCGTCAGGGCCTGGCCAATGCTCCCCTGCAGCCACGGCGCCTACAGCGGGTTACTGCACCCTCCGACCACGTGTTGCCATTCTCTAATACAGATATTGGCTCAAGATACGATGTGGTATTTATTTCACACTAAGGGCTCCCTGTTCCTAGAATAGAAAATGCACAGTACTAATATTATAATCCATGGTAAGTTTTTATTTCTTTTAACTACTGGATAAATCCTAGGAGTATCAGTGTGTTACACTTGGACTTGGTGGTTAGGCCAAGGTCCCTTTTCAGGAGCAGCAAACTGCAGACACGTTGGCATGCCGTGTTTTTACTTTGCTTCTTAAAGAGCATCCTTTGAAGAATCAGAATGTAATGAACAAAATCACGCAACAGTCACGGGGACTCCACACTCCTGGTTTCCACTGTACGAGCTGAGGGATATTACTGGGATTGCCTGAGGATGAGGGCCACACGGCAAAACTAGACAGCAAGGTAAGATATCTGAAAGAGCAGCCTTGTTTTGCAGTAAATTATGTGAGTTTTAGATTAACATTAGAACTGTGTACCGTTGCTACAACAAATAAGAAACCCACAGCTACATCATCACTATTTCTGCGGACACCAATGACCCTCAGTGTGCGAGCAGCCTGCAGGAGAGCAAGGACAAGCGAAAATGTGAAGAGTAGGGAAACAAATTCCAAAGAAAAACATTCCGAGCAACTGGTTGGTGGGTTCAGGTGACAGCCACGTGCATTAAGAAAGCAGATAAGGATAGCTTCCTCAGGGGTGGTAGCAGATTCAAATCGCTTTTTGCTGAGAATCTGCCACATGTCCAAATGAATCAATGCACGCTGGGTCTCCATTGGGTTAGATTACTTTTCTGCTGTAACAAGCATGCTTGATTGCCAAGGGCTGCCATTCCAGAGGCCAAATCACAGATATGATATTAACTTCTTTCAGAGATGCAGCAACCGAGGCAATAGAAGAATGCAAATAAATCAATTCTGCATGCTTAAGCCCATCTCCCTTTCATGCACGCCTGGTGATGGAAAATGATTTTTTCTTCCACCCTCCCTTATCATTCTGAGGTATGAAAAAGAGATTTTGTCACAGTAATGAAGCACAGGAAGAGAGAGCTTGTTAAGAACTGATTATAGTTTAGATTGAAGGGCTGGTTCTCATTAGCTTTGTTAGATTGGACATCATCTTTGGGCTGGAGTAATTACCACAAGTAACTTCTGAAAGAGAAGGTGGGTCCAATGTACAAGGCATAAAAGTAAAAAAGATCTAAGTGTAAAAAAGAAAATTAAAAGTTTTTTCCTTATGCAAATCTAAAGCTACATGAATGAAAAAACATTAAACTTCTCATTGAGGTTCTCAAGAAGGAGAGTAGATGTTCTATATAAGCAATCAATCATTGATTTTTGTTGTTGTTGCTTGTTTAAATTTAAGGGGTTTATTTGCAGTTTACTCTTCAATCTATGTTGTTCCAAAATGTCCAGGGATATTTTTCTCTAGTTCCTTGTGCATTAGGGACAGGTTAGACAGTGGACTATACATTTTTTCCTACAGTCAAAAGCACAGGGCATATAGTTAAATCTAGTCTTTGTGAAACCTCTTGTGTTTATTTGCTTCTGCAGAGATTAATCCATTCTAAGCCATGTTAAGACTAAAGAAACTGCTGCAGATCTTATTTCTTTTACAGACAGAAGCCAAACAAAAGATTTTCATTCCAAACACCAAAAAAAAAAGGAACTTCAAAAATTTGCTTACTCAGAAATATTAAAGAATTCTTTGCTAAAGGACAAATTGTTCATAAAAGAAGAGCAGTTCTCTATAAAATAGATTAAAGGCTTTAATGATGGTATCATTAATTCTCTTACAATTCAATCTCATCTTTATAGAAAGCACCAACCCGCTCCACTCTATTATATTTTAGGACCTGATTTATGAAACCATCCCAGAACGTTAATGCTGCCACAGATAACAGTTGCAATATTTCAGGGGGTTTACAGCACGGCTGTAACAATGGAGCACATTTTGTTTGAACTCCATCACACTTTATTCTTCATCTCATAATACTTGCTTTGGGGAGCCCTGAGCAATACATGCATGGTTTCAGTCACGGTACTTCATAAATTCCTTTCCCCCACAATCTATCCTCTTGCCTTACTCTCCAGCTCTCCCCTTACCCCTTCCTTGCTCCCCTTTCCACACACACCTTTTGTCTTGCTGCGTATCTGCAACAGCCTTCACATTCACATATGCCAGATGTCTTTCTCCACATTCTTTAGCAAATCTCCCTGTCTTCTTCTCTCATCATTAATAATCCTCCTCAGCTTCCTTTTCAAGTGTGGTCCTATGTATATAGATATTCACACACGCACACGCTATATATTTTTCCTCTCATACTTAGATTGCAATTTCTTGCAGGCATGGCCCACTGAGAGAAGAAATCACTTAATGGATATGTCATTTGAGAACAGCCAGATCACATGGGCCCCAACCCTCGCTTAGTCACTGCCTTATTATTTCATCTTCCCTCCTCTGTCATCCTGAGGGTGCCCTGAGCTCCTGCTTCAGCTCGACGGGACGCGCATTCCTACTGGAGCGCCCTGTCCCAGGGAGCCTTGGTCTCAGCGCGGGCCTTTACAGGCTACGAGCACACAAATAAACATACTGGATTTTGAAACCAAATCTAATACAAAGAAGTGACAAGAACACTATTCTCTATCCCACGAGAATGACTGCATTTTCAAGTATGCTTTATTCTGGCTCATCGTGGAAAGCCGAAATCTTGAACTGCGGTACAGATGCACTTCAGACCAGCTCCAGGGATTCTTTCAATCATGCCACACACTAGAAACACCCACAGAATGCCCTGAACGTTCTCCCCTGCGATCCTTCCACCCCTCTCCCCGACTCTTTTAACCTGTCTCCGTGTTAAGACAAACTGCACTGTGCCCAGGCCTGCACCAAAGCTCTCCACGGCAGAGGGATATTTATGCTTGTTTTACCTGTACAACAGCGGCTAGTGCCGTTTAGCCACAGTAGCTGCCTCACTGACAGTTAGTTATGGAAAGAAAATGGCCATCATCCAGTCCCATGCCAAGGAAGAGACATGAATAGAGCCACAATTCTGCCTGTTCACCAAAGAGGCTGATGAACAGGGTGATATCCACATGTTCACCCCAAAATGACTAAGTATCTAACACATGCACGGAAAGAGCTGCGTGCTGGACCACTCTGGCTGGGCTGCAACCTGAAAAAGGAGTTTCTACAGTTATTAAGATGTCCGCCAACATTGTAACTTGATGAGGTTTTTTCCTTCCTTTCTTTGTTTATTTATAAAGTATATTTGCCAAAGCAAATTTCTCCACCTCTCCCCCAAGAACTCCTTCAGCTACATGTGCTCTTGTGTGGCCCATAAATACAGAAACAAGACACACTGCTCAACAGTCTCTTTGCTTGTGTTCCAGGAAGAACATGAACTGTCACTAACAACAACGCTTTTGTTCCATTGAGTGCTTTCTACTTGATAAGTTAAGAGTCTTACAAACCATAATTAAATCTCAAAGCACTTCTACAGAGTAGACAAGCAATATTATATTCATGATTCATACCTTGGATAACCTGCACTGTAGTAAGTGAAAGAAAGGAATATGGAATCATAAAGGTCTTATACTAAATTTCTCAAGCAAAACTTAGGGTCATCACAATGCAGCACACAATAATTTCTATTAATTTTTGAATTCATTGTGGACTTTGACAATAAAAAATAAGACAGAACTGCGCCTGCTGCAAAATGCAGTCACGCGCATGGGTTTTCCCGTCTGTTTCCAATCTACAAACAGCACAGTATTTGTAAGACAAAGATTCAACTACTGTTGGGAAGGAGATATATCAATAACAGGCTGAGATCCTGTTTCTCATTAATATTAAACTTTGCATCAAAGTCTTTTCAGAAGACATTTTAGAACAGTCAGTGCAAATGATCACACACACATATTCTGTCTCTCTCTATACTTTCCTTGAATGATGTTGAGAGCAAAAATGTTACCTCTTCTTCTATTGCAATTTTGTATTACAAAATCACTGCGCTTATTGCCATGGACATCCTGTTTCTTCCTACTGCTGCAGAATCAAGTTTTCAAAGGTTGCTGGAAGAATTTAACCCCAATAGATCCTGCCATCACGCTTCACTTTTTTCATGGTTTGTTATTTCTACTGTGCATGACACTGTGAAAGCAGAGGTCAGGGCCCTATTAAGACAGGTTACCCAAAGCTGGAGGAAAGCGAATTCATACCAGCAGCGCCATTAGACGCAGGGACCACACTTGCCTCTTGCTGGTCGTTGTTTAAGTCAAACCTTGACCCAGCAAGGAAAGATAGATACTTTACTGCCTTCTTTTATTCCCTAGTGATGAAATAGAAAACCTTGCTCTCTGTTTACAGGGGCACAGATCGAATATCCACTTCAAAGATTATTTTGCAAAACATAAGCCCTAAAATTTAGACGAGAATTTATCATATCAGATATCATATCAGAGCTACCCACTGCCGTAAGTAACACACCCAAGGGAAGAAAAAAAAAGTCAATGCCAACTTAAATGTATATAAAAATGAAAGGGGAAAGATCTGAATCTCTGTGTCAGGATGTCCAGGCTTGCAGAATTCAGGTCTGACTTCATTTTGTTGTAATAAACGTTTGATTATCCACTCAGATAAGGACCATGAACTACTTATTCACAACACTGGTGCCTGCACCACAGAAGGCAAGATTATCAAGAGCTTCATCCTTCTTAGAAAAGAAAAAGGTTAGCAAGGGTTGGGGAACAGACACCTAAGCAAAGAGGCAGGCTAAGGAGATCAGCTGCAGCACCAGGATAGCGGCAGAAGAGCAGCATCCCTCCTCGCGCTGCAAGGAACAGGATGACACAGATATCGCCAGGCTTTTGGTGACCTTTGCAACATCAGTTTCAGGGAAAATGTACAAAGAATACATTTTGGACTCCAAGAACAGACAGTAAAACAGATCTCACAGCAGACACAGGCTGCACTAAGCTTAGCTGGGGGTTAGAGGAATGATTAGTCAGGCAGAGAGACAGAGGGAGGCTTGAACTTTTCTCTTTGCTTTCTTTGACTACAATCTGCTGAGATCTTCATACAATGCTTCCTCTGTGAAGCTTGAGCCAGCCAGACCATGCTTCGAGTCTAAGAACAGGTATGTGCCAAAGGAAGAGAAATGCAGAAAAAAATGAGAGTTGTAAAGACAAAGCTGGGGGAGAGAAGGGTCAAAGGAGAAAAAGCTTCTTGCTTTTTCTTCTATTTCACTTGAAATCAATCAGGCTTTTTCTTCTTTCAGCTCTATAATCCACGCTCTCAGAGATGCAAACTTTGGATGCAAACCTGACAAAACCAAAGACGGATGTCTACTATTTACAGAATTACCATTCCAATTAAGCAACAGTTATTGCCATTAGTTTGAAATCAGTTCCCTAAGATTAAACAGATTCCTGATTAAGCATGTCCCGATTAAATGGATTGCAACTGTAGAAGTGTTTTAACACTATTCACCAGTGGATGTTTTGAATTGCTCAATTAAACAATTCCTAAATTAAAAAAAAAAAAAAAAAAGAAGAAAACTCCCCCATGAGGAGCAATGAAGTTGTTAGAGCATGATGCCACTTCCTTTGGGAAAAACAGTATTGAAAAGCTTAGCTGATCAAGATGTACATCTGGGTGAGATTTACAATATTCAAAACAATATCCTGTCCATAGCGTATTGGCAGATAATACTAACAAGTCAACAAATCAGTGCTCAAAATGCAGATGTATTAAACATATTACTTAGTCAACATTTTTCAAACACGAGCATTTGAAAAATCTTTGCCCTCCCCAAAATTTCATCATTTTATAAGATATTATGATTTTGGTATTAGGTCAATACTACACATCTTCTCATTTTCATATGCTACATTATAACATTTTCCTCTTGTTTTCTCTGCTGATACTGATTATTTCAACGTACAGTCACAGCCAGAGCACTTGGAAGAGCAAAAATATTTTTTGTTCCATATTTGTAAAAAGATTATGTATTTGAACCCATCCCATCCGCTAAGCCCTAGATGAGCAGAACAGATTTTTCACATGCAGTGATTATAGACAGCAAGAAATGAAACGACCTTTCAGATATCCTTCCTTGCAAGAGACACCAACAATTTAGTCTCCAGCAGGACATCCATAATTAGCAATGCTAATTTAAGATATTTTAACATACAATAAAAGGTAACATAAAGCAGGATTCTTAATAGACTGATTAAATGAAAGGACATAAACTCATGCTTTGTGTATATTCAGTTCTTAAGTAATAATTGTTCAATATCATTTATAAGAATTTGGGCTCCACCTATCAGCTGACATAGAAAATGTGCTGCTACAGCATTGCAGGTATCGTTCTTTTAAAAGTATTTAGAGACGTTGACACTTATTTGGGGCAATTACCCAACAGCTACTCCCATCTCAATTTAAGATGCTTCAGTCCCCTAGCCATCCCCGGCAATCAAGATGCTGCAGTTTGGACGGGTCACGCACTAGTGCTGCATCCTCATTATGTCAAGTTTCACAACTGCACAATTTACTACCTAGTCAGCAATTCCACTAATGCAGATATTTTCACATCTCCAATCTCACCCCTACATAATGCTGGATATCAAAAAATGGCTATTTACATTCTTAAACTGTAAAATATCCAATTTAGGAGTTCACAGAACTAAAACTGCCTGTGTCTCGCCCTAGATCCTGTATTTCATGGGCCAGGTTTTCTTCTACTTTCACCAGCCTTACCCCAGTGTAAGGCCACAGACTTCACTAAAGCTCTCCTAGTGTAAATCAAAAGTAAGCATGGAAGGATTCTAAACAATATTTAGAACTGATGTTTAAGCTCACTTGTTGTTACCATAAAAAAAAAGAAGAAAAGAAATTAACTGAAGCTTTCAATCACAGTTCTTGAAACTGAGGATACTTTCAATTTCGCTGATAGCAAAAGAAGAGAATGCTGAATAAACCTATTATCTTTTCCGTGTGCCTATATCCACTTTGATGTGCAATAAATAAAAAATGAACTGACAATACACAAATATGAAGACACCACATCGTTCTCACTCGGCATTTGTACAAATGGGATCCACTCGTGCTGTTTAAGCTGCTGAAGCCTTTGAAGTTGGAAAATGCGACCACGTGAACTTCTAGCACTGGTAATTAAGACATAGTGTGGCAAATCAAAGGCGACGTGCTACCTAGCATCTACAGCTCCTGCCTAAAAAACGCAAGCTGGGAGTCACAATAATAAATCAATTGGTTCTGCCTTTCAGGAGGAAAAGACCTGCAACTTGTTCTATTATAACTCAATCCCATCCAAGATCAATTCCTCTTTTTCTTCATGCTTTATGATCTTTGAATTTCTATTTCATAAGACTAATTTTTCTTCTAAAAAGGGAGGTGATATTGTATTTTGGGGAAAAAAAATAAAAAGACTCATCATTTGTCTTCTCAGTGGGGAAAATACTTCCTTTCCTTTCTCCCCATACTACCACATTTTTCTTCTTCAAGCTGCTGTTTTCCTATGGATTTAAGCAGGACGAGCTTCTGAGACCACGCTAAGAGCTGAGCTGGCAAAACACGGTATATAAATGTTTATTAGCACAACTGGGTTAAGCAGGCTGTGTGCGCCTCAGGGAGCCCTATGCTGCGGGTAGCGGATTCCCTCCGCATTTCTATTGAAAACATAAACTATGCAACATTCCATAAGGATAAAGTGATACGTGCCCTTATTGGAAGGGCACAGAAAACTCACTGCCATATTAATTTGCATTCGACAATAAACTATCTGACATTGTACGCATTTTGGCTGGGGTTAAGCCCTAGGTTTCATTAAAACATTTGTTTCATACCTCTGCCTTTTTTTTTCTTTTAAATGGGTAGCAGGAGAAGGCATTACTAAAAATACATATATTTACCTGGGACAGAGAGTATGCTTCATTCTAATAGGAAAGAAAAGAAAAGTTTGGCACAGAGAGAAAACTGCTCTTTAAATTTTCAGAACTGTGGACCTTTACCTGGCCTTCTCTCTTAAGCTTGCGTCAGGGCAGATCAGCTTTGGGGGTGCTCCCGAGGAGCAGGAGCATCTCCAGCTTGGGCAGGTGGGCATGGGACTTGCAGGGACTCGCGTGGGACAAGCCCGCGGCAGACGTGCCGGGGGGAAGAGCTCCGGAGGGAGCGAGGCAGCCCCTGGGCATCTGCACCAAAGAGCGAATCCCACAGCCGCACGCACATCCTGCCCACTGCCTCGCGCCCTGTGCCCTTTCTTACACTTATTAGAGCATCACCTTGTAGTTTTTAGATCTTTGCTGCAAAAATGCCCAAGAATAAGCTGCAAGCTGGTACCGGCAGGCACTTAATAACTGCTGAAAGGGACTTCCCCATCATGGCTCTTAGGCTCACTTCCTGAATGACCTTGGATAATTTATTTATTCACTACACCCAGGAAACCACCTGTACTTAAATCATAAGACACACAGGGCAGGGCATGTTTCTCATCACACATTTCTGTAGTATCTGTTGCAACAGGACTTCATATTGATTGGGATTTACGGGTGTTATTACAATGAAAATGTATATTAAAGCTCTGATTCAAAACACCATTTTGCCTGAATCTTGCACCACAAAATATTGCTTCCTTCAAGAACTGTTTCAACCGACATCTTTCTTGTTTTTAGGCTATTTTTTTCCCACAATATATGAATTAAAGAACTTCCAGAATGCCAAAATTCACCATTTTCTTTCAACATCTATACTCTGTAATACTGTAATACTAAGTACCAAAGCTTACATGACCTTCTGTGATATAAAAGTATTTCCTGTATACCGCCTGGGAAATGCAAAGAAGTATTTATACAGAATTCTGCCAATAGAAACAATAAGGTAATAACTCTATCATCTTAATTTTTAAAACTTAATATTAAATACCATCTGCATTAAGTACAATAAAAAAAGGAGCTGTGCCATATATGAAATGAAATTTCTCTCTTTTCCTTAAATCTATTCCATTTCTGGAGACATTTTGCTAAGATGACAGTAAAATCTGAAAAGAAAATTT
>JAUBNY010000666.1:1762616-1776267 GCA_032275445.1 Crypturellus soui | reverse complement strand
CACACACAGAGGCTTTGTCAGGCAGGCTTGCATAATTTTGGGCCTGGAACCAAGTCACAATCTAAACACTGTCAACATGTGCACCATCATTAAATATTCCTCATAATTACCATAGACAATCACAGCTGAAAATATTTTGTAGTTCTTAAACTAAACACAATCAGGTAGTAGCATTTCCAAGTTCTGGAAAATATCTATAAAGTTCATATTACAGGAAATATGGAAGATTTCAAAAAGCATATGGAGAAGAGGGAAACACATTATATTGCATTACGGTGCAATTGCATTGCATTACATACATCACCTTTGATTACTAAACTTAAAAGAATGTTTTAAGTTGACCTTCCCTTTGACCAATGATTCTGCTTGCTTACTTTTCCCATTTGCTTAGGAAGTAAAAATAAACTAGTCAATTATACATTTGTTTAGATTTTTGAATGAGTTTCATTTTCTGATTCTAATACTGTGTTTGGGTTATAAGCACCACTAGGGAATGCTTGTTTAAAAATTTATTTCAAATGGAATTTTTATATTCTGCAAGTTATATAAGAAAACTATGTTGATCTTCAATTAAACAAAATTGTTATGTATTTTATAATATCAACATTCAAGATAAAATCTAGCCTGACACTGTCTATTTAAATTTGGCGTTCTAAACCACATCTTATTGTTTATAAAGCATTATGCAGGTAATGAACAGAAGAACCTGCTCAATTTGTCTTCATTACCAGGCACATCAGCAGTAGACCCAACGGACATGACCTACTAGACTCAAAAAAAGTCCTCATTTTTGTCCTTACTAGCACTCAAAAAGCCTTAAAATGTTTAGAAATGGGCAAAAAGTTGGCTCATGATGCAGTGTCATGCCCCCTTTCCTCTGTATTCTTAATTCAAAAATAAACAAACAAACCTGAGGGATGAGTGCCAAGGAGTCAGGATACCTGAGACCCTATCAGGAACTTCTTAACTTTGCCTTGCAGCAAATCATGGATGTCTTTGGAGTTTGATGATTTACTGGCATGAGCAAGCAGCTAAGCTGTGTATGTTTAAATAAATTATTAAGGTAAGCCAAGTTAGAGATGAGATTTCCATCTCATTCTGGAAAGAAAATTGGTTTGTTGATACTTTCTTTCTGATAATACACTAGAGCACAGAGGCTTCAGTCTTGAAACAGTGTGTCTTACGGTAGTCATCACATTGCTTTAAAATAGTAATAAGAAAAAAGCCAATACCTTTTGCTAAAGGACAGAAAATGAGCACGGCTGGCAGTGCAATGGAGAATCACAAGGAACTGGTAGTAACTGCAGCAAGCAGTGAGCTTCGCTCGTTAACCCTCTCTACACTGTCAAGCTATTCACAAGCAGCTCAAGCAGAGGCAGCCAAAGGCAAACCTGTGAGCTTTCCAGACAGCACGTGGATGATAAATACTGTGTCACTCGCAGGGCGCAGGCACAAGGCAGCTCTGTCATCAAGTGACCGTGACTTACCTGTATGGTCACAGTGCCGCAGCAGCAGAAAGGCAGAGCGCAGAACTAACCTTAGCACAGCAAGTTACAGTATGTCAGAACAGGGAAGAAAATAGTCAGGAAACAGGAGGATACTAAAAGCACAACTATTTTGCTATAATTCTGTTGTTTATGTGGGGTAAGTTCTGTCTTAGAACCACAAAGGATGGATGTTCTTGTTCTTTTCATTATCAGGATGAATTCTAGGACAATAAACATTCTCCATCATACAAGTAAAACAGTAGAAATTGTTCTAAGAATATGCATTTTCCCCAGAGCTGCACTGAAAATACATACTCCTATGAATATTCATGATTCTCCCTCTCTAATATTCTTGCAAACAAAATTTCTAATAGGAATATTTGTGGAGAGTGCAGGAAAGCTGCTATGAGTAAAGTGAAAATAAATTACTGGTTTGGCAAACATTCAAACATACTTTCTCAAAGTATTCAGTTTGTTTATGAAATTAATTCATTCAAATCTCGCAAAGTGCTTTGGAGAAGACGTGTCTGAGGTATGCTGGAAACGCACATTATTTTCCTTCCCTTTTAATATGCGCAGATACCTTCAAGTTTATTAAGGCAATGAAGATATTGAACTGTAAATTCAGTTGCCATTTCAGGCATTTTCTTTTTCTGTGGAAAGGAAGTTGAAACTTTTGAAAGTTAAGGATCTTGAATTTGTGTCCTAATCAATTTATTACTTTGAACTATATGCTGCTCTGTTCAAAGCATCCTGAAAAAATACAATGTTTTTTGAGGATGCTTCTTCAAAAGTTTTACCAAATCCCAAACAAAGCCCTACAGATGCACTGTCTCATTCTTTCTACTATTTTCTCCCAACCCACAGTTTCACAGAATCACAGAATGCCTAAGGTTGGAAGGGACCTCTCCAGGTCATCTAGCCAACCGCCTGTGGCACAGAACCGCATCAAGCGGGTTACAATCTGCCTTGTAAACAGCCCACCCATTTTTATGGGGTAATTTCTCATCATGTACTGTGTTACTGGACAAAAGCAGTATAGCTCTGGTTTAACATTAGCTGTCCTCACACGCAGGCCTTCAGACTGGGATAGTGAATTACTCCATCAGTGACTCGGGCTCCCACTTGGGCAGGATTCTTTGATTACATTCCATGTATTCATATGCATTCATGTCATAGCTGTTTAGGATTAAATAGAGTTTGGCTTTTCCTCATACATGTAGAAATAATTAAGTTAGGCAAACCTCAGGAACCCAATTTTGAGGACCATTTTGTAATTTAAAGGTAGGATTCCATTTTGATTCAAAACAAACAATCTGGTTTTCACAAGTACTAGGCAGTCTGATAATTTACAGCAATTTAAAGACCATCAACTCCCAACAGGTCCAACAGGTTTTACTTTTCATTTTGTTTATAGCCTGTCCTTAGAACTGTTGATTTTACGTAAAGCTGGACAAATACTGTAGGGCCTTTTCCATATGTATTCCCTCAAGAGTGTTGGATGTTGCTTTTTGCTACTAATTAATTTTCTTCATGTACAATGTTTAGAATTGCTTTCTGGAGGGGGAAAAAAAAAAAAAAAAAGAGAGAGAGAAAAAAAAAAATCTGAAGCAAGTTGCCTGAACGGATGTGCGTAAAAAGCACATCTTCAAAGTTGGGAGTGAGGTCCTGTCTCTACAACTGGTCGTCTTTTACAGACATGCATGCCTATTCATACCAGAAGAGCAACTAATGCTATTAATTCTGAAGGTTGTTTTCTGGGTACAAGTTACTGCTTCTCATCCCTGGTTCTAACAGGGCCTTTTATTTTTGTGAACATATGCAAAGAATGGTCATCATTCAAGAAAGCAGAAACAGCACCACAGAGTTCCTTTAACCAATACTTATTTGCCAAATCATTCAAATTGTGAACCTCAAATACCCAAAATTTAACTTTCAGTTAGTCTAGGGAATTCATGGGAATTTTGAAACACCTAGGATCTGGAGGGATTCAGATTAAAATACCAATAATATTAATAAAAACTTAAAAACAAAGGGAAAAAATAGGTATCTGCACAGTTGAAGGCTTGCATCCATTTTGTGATGTGAGAAACACCATTTGCCAGTTAAAGCTTGGCAGTGTTTGCTGGTTTTAACCAATCTTTCCCTCAAAATGCTGCATAGTTCCTGCCTACCAACTAACATTTTTCTTTGTCATTCCGGCACCTTTGCAGAGGGGCCCAGGGAACAGGTATTTTCCCAGACTGTTCATCCACTGAAATCCTTAATGCAGTAACTGAACAAACTACTTGCATCTAACAGCTGAAAACCCATAAACTAAGTGTCAAAAATCCAAGTTGAAATGCAGTAACACATCTGAGCAAATCAAAGGACTGTGCAATCCAATCAGGCTAATCCAAAGATTGAAAAAATGTTAGAACAAATTCACAACCAGTGTGAGTTGTCAGGAAGCTAAACAAAAGTTCTGCTTAAAAATATATGTTCAGACTAGAACTTATTAGAGAAAGACTTAACTTAGTTGGGTCCTCCCAGAAGTCCTTTAAAAATCTCAGCCTAAAAACAGAATTTCCATCAGTTACACATGGGCAAATAACATGACATTGAAATGACAAAAAAGATCACAGAATGGGAAGTGGCTCTGAGGATCATGCAAGTCTAACTAACCCCCTGCTCAACCCCCTTCTGTACTCTGAACTACGGTAAAGCTCATCACCAAACCAAGCAAATTCAGGTGATTATTAAAAGCATTTAGGTTACTAAACAAATCTTCAGCATCTTTGTCATGGGAGATAACATTTCCAGAAATGCCCATACGATGCATTTGTACATGAGACACAGGGAATAACTATTTCTTGCAGCAGAGCAAAGAGGTCCTGGCCTGTGTTGACAAACCCATTTTTAGCCACTACCAGTGTCATAATGAAACAGCTTCCAAAGATGAAGACACTCTCTGAAACCAGTCCCAGGGCCAGTGGATGGGATTACCCATCCCATTGGGATTACTCCCTAATCTTGGAGTAAAGATTTTCCACAAACAAAATGGAGTCACTGTTGTTTTCCAAAACCACTCGCACTACATGGTTGAACGTTAAAGTCGTGCAACACGGCTACTCGCTCTACCTCTTTGAAGGTTTGCTGCAAGAATGAGGGAGCTGCTCCAAAACAGTTAACTGTTCTCATACAGTTTACTCCAAGGAGTCATCATCCTGCAGCAGTTTCTCCTGTGCTTCGCTGCTGAAGTAATTTGCCAGAGATCCTGAAGAACTGCACTTTCCAGCAGTCAGCATCGCTCACTTCCTTAATAACAATTATAACAGAGAAAGGCATTTCCGTGCAACTCATTAGTTTCTGGTCAGCAGTTCCACAGACATCTGGCACAAACAGGATCCTACACATCATAACCTCCAGAAATTATGTAAAAGCTCCAGTGCTCAAGAGCAGGCACAAACCTCAGGAATCAGCTCCCTTGCAACTTGAACAGTCTGAAAGATGACATTACTGCAGCACTTCGAGCTGCTGGTCTATTAAAAGGTCAGCTAGAACCAAGGAACTTTTCCACATCTTTTAGATAAACTAAACTAAACATTTCTTTCTACTTACTAATTACTTGCACAGTACAGTGATGCACCAGACATAGCTAAATTCACACTCATTGGATAAGCAAAGAGAGAAAGTAGCTCTAACATAACTTTGCAAACATCTTAGACTTCCACAAAGTGGTCTGGTGTAATGCCAGCTTATTGAAATCTTCCAAAAGCTTATTTTGCAGGACTTGTACATAAACCCCAAAATTGAGGGCATTCAGTTAGCTACATTCTTTGGCCTACTCCAAGTGACGTATACACAACTTATTCTGCTGTTAGCCACTGCGATGAAGAACCAGTTTGGACCATTACCACTAATACGGGCTTAGTCATTCGCAGCATTATTGATAATAGGCAGCACAGAGGATCAAGTGTCAGTGAGAATTCAGTTTATTGAGCTGGTGAAAAATATTTCCATATTTAAGTGGTTGAATTAAAATGTACATTTTAATTATCATACTTCGTGTCAATAACAGCAATTGGGAGCTCCAATTACTGCGAAGAGCACATCCATTTGTGTGTGTAGATAGCTGTAGTGGTATTGAAAGAAATACCAAGCTGTCAAACATACTTTGTAATGTAAGAATATTGTTTGATGGCAACAGGTCAAGTAGGAGATTAATTATAGGATTTGTTGAAGTAGAAATTCTAAACACTACTTTCCTTCCAAGAAAAGGAAAAATAAAACTTTTTGGACTGTAAGCATTCAAGGAACACGTCTGCATCACAACATCGCTCCGTTCCATCTGCCAAGTGAGAAGTTGGAACAACTTTAATTCTGTGATGTTGTTCAAGCGCTAAAGTATCTAGATATAGCTAGTCTGGAAATGAATAAATAAACTGTGGGATGAACAACCTCAGGGGGTGGGAAGGAGGGGACACAAGGGAAACATAAGTGCTTATATATTCTATTGCTCTTATCCAAAACATCACTTATCCACAATCACACTGCCTAAACCAGTGGACTGATGAGGTGCCCCAATATCTAAGTGAACCAGCCCTTTCACTTGCTCAAGGCCAGGCTACCATGGGAGGAAAGCAAAACAGTTGTCTGAAAAATTGGATAAACATGGAAAAATAGTTGAGAATCATGCGTATCCCTGCAAGCAGAGCAGTCAAATTTAGTAATATCTGTTTATCAACTCCACGTTTGGGCTGGAACTGAAAACGTTAGCGTTACTACTTGCTAGCTCTGAGCAGATAACGGACGAAAAGTAAGGGCACAAGAAAAATAAAGGTCCTGACATTTTGATCAACTACTTAATAGATCTGTAGAATAGACTTGGATTTATTATACCAAAAGAACCGTGCCTACCAGTTAAGAGAGACAATATTTATGTGAAGCTGGGCATATTCACAATTTATGCCAAACAAATGCAGAGCTTTTTATCAGCTCAGATATCCCCCAGATGTAAATATACAATAAATAACATCTGCCCTCTTCACAAAGACTGTCAGCTGACTGCGTAACACTGTTCCTGGCAAGGTGCCCATTTCAGAGGATTCATTTAATACTTCAGCACACAGTTTACATTAATTTCATTTTTTTGTTTTCCTACCCCTTTATACTTTTATGGAATTCTCCCCAGAGACGCTCCAGCAGTATTGTGCACCGCGGCACTCCAGCTGCAACAGGGCTGGGATGAGGGCCAGCGTATGCGAATACTTGAAGGGTTACGGGGTCAGGAGAATTGGCTGGTTCTGCTCTTTCGCTCTGCTCCGAGCAGCCGCTCGGCACCTCATCACCCGAGCGGCACCTCCCGCGAGCGCTCCTGCCTATGGGCCACAACGCACCCGGAGAGGCGCGAGGTGCTGGCACGTCGGGGCCACATTCCAGACGAACAGATGGTGACGGGGAAGAAAGTACCTTTAGAGCGAGTTTGGGAAAGCACAGGCATTTCCACTCACACTGTCTGTGAAGATGTACTTGACAATCAGCGGAGCAGAGCCCTCCAGAGCCGCCCTCTCCTCCCATTTCAGTCCTCTGCCCGCACTGTGATATTTCCTTGGACACGACCCACTAGAACCTATGCTGGTTGTTTCTCCATTGCCCAGTAGAATAAATCCCAACATTTATTCATGCAATCTCACAAGAATTGTGCCAGTTAAGCTCAGCAGTATTGGAAGTATTATATCCAGGGGTCAAGTGCACTTGGGTCTATCCATCCTTCTCTGTGAAGGATAAATGAATCTAGAGGGGAATAAGGAATGTCTTAGACTCTTCTGTCTGGGGACCTCGCAGGAGAATTTACGTTATTCCCCTTGGCTCTTCCCATTCGCGTTTACCTACTGCATTTAAATGGGTGTGTTTTAATCCACACACCACCAGCGATGCATCTGATCAACACTGGAGCAAATAGTCATTTCAGGAGAGTTCAAACCACTGCCTTTAATCCTAGAATACTTTCTGTAAGGTTACTAGAAAGCATCTGTCTTTTAAAAGTAAAAAATAAGTAAATAAGTAAATAAAATACCTCACAAATACATAGCAAGACACAAAACCTACCTTTTCCTGGGCAGAACAATGTCCACAAAAATTTAGGAATAGCTTTATTTTAAGATTTTTTTTTCTTTTTTTTTTCTCCTCGTTTGGCTTATTATAGACTGAAGCAGCCAGATTTGACCGTGTTTCTTAACTTCATGCCAAATGTAGATAGGTGCTAAGATAAGCTTTTTTATTTTTTAATGGACCAAAGAAAATATTTGACATTGTGTGACAGAAAGCCCAAATACACTTGCAGCTGCAAGGAGACAATTTATTAGTGGTAAAGCTTAACTATCAGATAGATTCAGTGTTCACAGGCTGGTCAAAATCGAGCAGCAATTCTCAAAGCTAGAAGGACTGGCATAGATACAAGAACATAATTGCTTGTCTGAAGGTAGACACAGGGAGGAGGAGGAGGTTACTTCTCAAATACATCCAGTAAAAGACTTTTTTTTTTCCTCCTTATACCATTATTTAGTTACAAGGATGCAAAAGGAAAATGTGCATATGCAGTTGACAAGAACACTTCAGGAGTGAAAATGCACACTTAAATTTGGTATCGATGCAACCTGCAACACAGGCAACACCAACCCTGTTGGATACATCCGCAACCTGCTTCCAGGTCCCTTCTGCCACGGCTGAGCTACCTGCCTCTTACCCCCGGGCTTGCTCGCACAGCCGCACTGCAGAGGCGCCTGCAATGGTTCGCACATGACTACGTCACTTTTGATACATCCCGTTTGCAGTAAAAGCTACCAATACTCTGCTGTGCTGGTGGCAATTCTTCAAGCTTTCCAGCACAGAAGTCATCCCTTTTGACATTAACTGGGGTCTAACTTCTGTGTATTTCAGAGCTGATTTTACACTCTGATAATTAAAGGAGCATTCACAACATAGATAAAGTAATTTCTATGTCTGAAATGGAATAATTAATCTGTGAAACAAAAATCTGTGACAAAATTCCCTGGAAGTTTGCACCCGAAAATTGCAATAGCTTTTTTCACTTGCACATATTATCTTGCTATTAAGACTAAACAGGATAGTAGTGTCCAGAGTCCAGTAGACTTTTTTTCAGTAAGGTAATACCAAGTTTAATTCTCTAAAGGATAAATCAATAAAGGAAATTGAGGCAGTTTCTGCTGTTCTAGAGCTATCGGTTTGAAAATGCATTAAAGAAATTGCTCAGGCAAAGGAGACCACCTTCTGAAATTGCAACCCATTTAAATAAAATAGTGAAATGTAATCCATTCTCTCCCATATATTGCTATGGTGGAAATACATTAGCAACACTTGCTGACAGTAGAATCAAGTTTACTCAACTCAGGTCTTTGTTCAAACACAAGTTTCAGAACAGGTTTTCTGTGCTCTTTTCCTCCTATCCTCTTTGCTTTAAAGAGATCCTCTGAAAAGATACTTCCACTGTACTTTACATCACAACTTGGTTTACCTATCCACCATCATTTTGAAATAATTCAGTAAAGCAATGATGTAAAACTCAGTAGGCAACACATATCTTTCCAGCAGCTTAATTATTTTTGTCACTTAAAAAGAAGGGTATATAAGTTACTACATAAAAAAACTAATTAGAAAAGCAGGCACATTCTATCCTTCTTCCCATATTTCTGACAAGTTGGCAACTGCACAAGAGTGATCAGACACTGGCCTATTTCTCAAGGACCTCAGGAGATTATTATAATTTAAATCATAATCTTAAGAAAATGCCTTAAGCATTTTTTTTTTCCCAAATGATCTTCCATAGGATAAAAAAACAGTTCCATTCTCCAAACTGGCACAGACACTATAAACAATGGTTAGAGGAAATCTTGAGATACCCCACAAAGACAGATCCAGGCAAGTCTGAAATCCTGCCAGAATAAACATGCTTTATCTGGGAGAATGGAAAAAAAATACATATGTATGTTTGAAAAAAATGCTGTTCCTGAGAAAAATTAAAGAACTACAATTGTCCAATGGCTCAAACTACTCCTGGTCAGCCAGAAGGGCTTGGGGAAGGGCGAGGGAGAAGAACTTCACAGCTTTCTGAATTTCACATCACAGTATGAACATTAGAGAGCACTTCACAAGGCTGAACAGAACTGTCTCTATCACGATCATCATTTCCCTTGCACAGGGAGGGAAGCTAAGAGACAGAAAAGTGCTAACCCAAACAATCTTCTTGTTCTCCGTTCAGTGGCACAGCTTGCTCATATTCATAACGTGCGTGCTACATCCTCAAAAGCAGTATAGATGAGATTATGTACAATCTCACATGAAGGGGCTGGGCTTTAGCACCAGTATGTTCAATAACACCGCAGGGAATCCCTCTAAGTTAAGGTATTGGGTAGGTTGAGCACGGTGACCGCAGATGATGCTTGATCATCTGGTTAGGGACTACCCCTAAATTTAAGCATCATCTGTAAGGAATTACCCTCTTTTGTTCAGGTCCTGCACTTAGCAGGAAGTGTAAGACCCAAGTTCTGTCCAGAAATCTGTAAAATGTTTTTTTCCATCCTACCGTGGGGATTTACACCACTGTCGCTTGTCAGCATGCTGGACCTGCTTTCTGCTGCAGTGCCTAGGAACCCAGCCACTTCCTGAATGCAGATCTTAATTCTGCTCTGCCTTGGTGTCTACTCCCAAGAACATAGTTGAAAGCATTTCTCCTCACAAGATCTTTATGAGGATAAAGAGATTAAATACGGTAAAGCACTGACTCCATATAGAGATACAACATGCAATCTTATAATGCTTTTCTCCATCACACACATTTTACATTCATTTCCTTCAGCTTTACTGTTATTACTTATTTTAGGACAAAAGTTCTCAGCATGAGACATCTACATAATCCAGAGAACATTAAAACAATTTTGCCACTCAGAAAGTAATATTTCAGCCTTTTATGTCGATGTCTAAGACTAAGCAGTTTTAATAAGAACATGACAAATAAACACAAAAAATCATTACTGACTGTTAAGAATAAAATCATAATGCATATACTTTGCAGTATTCAATATAAATACACAGATTCTGTGCTTACCCAGTTTCCATCATGTGTAGCAATTAAAGTCTTCAAAATATTTTTGATTTCTCTTCTTGCCTTTGGTGTATATTTCCATAGTAGAAACAGATATAAAGAAATACAGGGGACAAAGAAACTTTCAATATGGTGTTACCTCTCAACTGACAGTGATGTATTTTAAGATGTTATCATATGGGTTAAAAGTACAAAAAGAAAGTACACATATCCCTACACCACTTCAAAATGACTTGGTTCCACAATATCCATCAGAAAATCAGATTTCTGTATTACTGTATTGTAGTAAATATTTTAATCCCTTATCAACACTATTATCAAAGAGCTCCTTATAGAACTACAGTGTTAGTTATCAAAGGGCCCAACACAGCTCGCAAAATAGTCAATGCTGTTTTTCTATACCATTGTCCATATATGCATCTTTTTTTTAATCTGACTTTTTTAAACAGTAAAATAGCAAATCCATCAGTTTCACAAAAAGTGAACTGGTTGACAACTGGACTGAGACTTTTATTTTCCAGGCAAACTTCTTACCTAGTTTGATGAGATGCTTGAAATATAGTCAAGATCCCTTCCCTCTTTCTCTTCCGCAATTAATGTCACTGATATGTTAAGTTCTTTGGAATTAGTTATATCTATATATATACATATATATTTACACACACATGGGGAGGGAATAAAAACAAACAAAAACAACACCACCCAAACACACACACACACACACACACACACACCTTGGAGGCATTTATGCCAGCCAATTCATTGTTGAAACATGGTAGAAAGTTTCTTATTCTTATTTCTGACTGCTATTGCCTAGGCTGGTAAACCAAGTGAGCGATGGTTTTCCTTGTTAAGTCTTTATTTGTTTTATGTTCACATTTAATGTATTAGTAGCACTGTAGGCTAAGTGATAACAATCAGAATTCATGATAGTAAATGTTTTGCCAGGCACTTTAAGATGAAGGTCTAAAGGTCTGGGATGGTTAGAAGAGAAAAAAGAAAAAAAAAAAAAAAAAAAGGAAAGAAAAACAAAACAAAACAAACAAAAAAACACCACACACATACCACACACCTCTTCTCAATTTTTCTTTTTCACAAAGAAGTCTTACTATGACCAGCAGAATAAGATTTAATACAATAGCTCTCTATATTTTACATGTTCGCTTCAGTGAAGACTGTAGAAGTTCATTAAAAACCTTGTGAACACTTTTTCTTTTGAGTCTGTTTGGTGACTTAAGGAACACACGAACTAAAATTGATCTTGTTCTTCTATAAGCATCTTATTCACTGACACTTGTGACACAGATTACTCTGATACAATGCAGATATCCAAGCATAGTGTCTCAAATTCAGCTTTCTGAACAACTTCACAGAAATGGAGTGATACAGACCTGTTCCGCAGTGCCACTGGTTCTTCAGAAGATAGGTTATCTTCTCCATTTGTAAGAACAGCATGGTTTCCCTTTATCCTATACCAGAATCAGTGCTATAACCTTTTCTCCTTTATGTATCTTTGCGTTGCAGCCTATCACAAGAAAGAAAAAAATACCTAAGCCCAGAGCCTTTTTTTTAATTTCAATAATTCAGTCATTCTTTAAACAACAAAGAATTTCACACTAAGTTAGATGGATTCTACCTAACCCCCAAATTCTTCCAATGTCAAATGCTTAGAAAGCCTCAAACGAAACAGAATTTCCAAACTTGCACTTCCCAGATTGCTAGAGGTCTCAATCCACACATCTAATGAGTACCCACAGCCAGGTTCACAGTATCCTCACTAATGTCTTAAAATCCATATAGATATGTTTATCACTTAGTGAGGTAGCTAGTATCATGGCTGCTGAACAAATAAATGAAGAGGGAAAGAGGGAGAAAGAGATAGCGAGATCTACATCACTAAGAACAGCTGATCACAGTTCTCTGCAAGCTGCTGACTGGAGCTAACACAAGAGCTGTGTGAGCGAGTAACAGTGCGACTGAAGCGCTGACACGCAGGAGGGAAGGACTGCTGGTTCCCGGCTGCTGCGGTGCTAGGACGCGCAGGCAGCCTGCACCGCCAGGTCAGGCACGGACTTGAGGCTTTGTGGTTACGGCTGGCCGCGCGGCCGGGGGCTACGCACCCGTCTAAGGCTCCCCGGGCCTCATCCTGCAACTGCGCCTCGACTGCACTGCAGTATTAGCAGGGGCAGTGACCGAATAATAAGCAAAGGAAAATTCAAATAAGTAATTTAAATTATTCTCTTGCACAAAGCGTAAAAGAGTCAGTGTCCGAAAGACTACTGCATTCGGCTATTTAAGAAAATTTGGATGGAGAAGAAAAAAGACAAAGGGAGAAATCATTGTGAATAGAAACACTGAGCTGAAATAACAACGGTCAGTTCTTGCTACATGTAGTATACCACAATTGCATATATCAGTTTCCCTTTTATTTATTTATTTTGTAATTTCTGCTGGCTTAGACTGAACTAATCCAGTACAATTCCTCTTGGATTCCTTGTTTTCCTCTCCTTCCCCCCCAGCCCTTTCTCTCTCTTTCAAGTAAGATCACACTATTGACTGATGATTTAATTTTGTGCTGGCAGACCTTTGGACTAGGTAGCTTCTTTGCTAGGACTATTTTTTTCTGTTGGACATCTCTTCTAATGGGGTAGAGGTTAGGAGAGACAAAATTATCAGAATCTCAAACGTTATTGAAAGTCTTAGAGGTTACAAAGAAATACCCTTCATTTGCTTTGCATTTCCTCAAAACTTTTTCAGTATTTTCGTGAAATATTATTGAAAGGAGGTAGAACTATTGAGAGTTATGCAATTGGAAGGAAACATAATCCTTATTTAGAACATCTCCTGCAGTATCTGCATGCTGTTGCTGTCTCTACTTTGTAGGAAGGTCATTTCTGTTACCACCATCCCGATGTCTGTCCTCAGGGTCTGCCTAAACGTGGTTTCCCTGTGAGCAGGGCCCCATCTCAGTGCCTTCACCTTCCTCTTTATTCCCTGTTCTTCTCCTCCCACTGCTTTTCAGGGTATTTTTCTCCATTCAGTTCCCTCATTCCATCAGTTT
>JAUBNY010000666.1:1719626-1731536 GCA_032275445.1 Crypturellus soui | reverse complement strand
AAATAATTTTAAATATCTGTATATGAGAGACTTGGTCTGAGGATAAGAAAGGAAGGTTGTCAATCAACTAAAGACCCGAAAGACAATAAGCTTTTCTTTTATCGTTATGGTAATAAGAAAGGAAACCAAAACACAGAAGGTCATTGTGACTTTCTCCTAGACATACTGCGTTACACATGATGTGGACATGATTGGAGATATATTTCCTAAGCTAGAAGACATTGCCAGAAGCATTCCAGGTCTTTGGGCAGGGTAGGGGAAGCGACTTGCATGCCACACAAACATACGCTTCCACGGTGACTAGGAACAAGTCAAGAACCCATGCTAACTCAGGAAACCTTATCATAAAATCAGCTTTTTTTTTGTTTTCTAGATGAGTAAAAATCCTGTTTTGAAGCCACTAGAGTTTTGATTTGGTCTCCTGAAAGAGAACATGTTATGAACTATTATTTATCAGTTCCCCAGCAAATCTTCTCCCACAACAGCAAAGGAAGCACATCAGTGCTGGCAGACAGCAGGTTCTAAGTCAGATTTAGGAAAGACACGGAATTTTTCTCAGTGGAAAGAACCTTACTTATCAAAATGCTGTTATGCAAACAATTAATGCATCTGCTTTACTTTCATAGGTATGCTTCAAGTTGCAACCACTTTCTAACTTCCTAATGCATAAAACTGAAGCAGATAAACTGTTCACAGATGTTACATTATCTATATTAGGAAAAAAAGAGTAATAGCCTATTCAGGAAACACTATTTTGAACAAAGGCTATTGAGCAAATGAAATTACAGTATGTTACCAGCTAAGGAGAATTACCAAGTATTATGTTTTATTCATGCAATTTACTGATGTCTTTGACCAATCTGACATTACGAAGATTGAGTCAGTCAGAATTTATAGACAACAAGCAGAGTCAATGACAACTTGCCTCATTAAGAAGAAATGTTGGATCACTAAAGAGATATATTTAGTCATTTGCCTGTCAATTCCAGTTTTTAAGAAATGCCGTGAACTGATGTCTCCTCCTGAATCTCTGGACTCTCTGTTGACTGTGGCCACCCCATCCTCCACCTCTGTGACTGGAATAGGTAATAAAAAGGAAATATCAGCTATCTTACTTCTCCATACAGAGCCATAATCATCTTAAGAACATGCAGCCATATATGTGCACAAAGTGCTCACTCCTCCAGTCTGGATCACCCGCCCCATATAGAATTCCACTGAAATTCAGTGTTGAAAATGGAACCCTCTAAGGTGTGATGGAGAAGCTTTCAGTTCAAGGAAGCAATCAGGGACAGGTTTATTTTAGGTCAGAAAAAAATCCTTTTTATATGCACAAACAATTAAGAACTGCAAAAATTATGATCACCTAATCATATCCATTTTATGCTTTCCTGACTCCCTAAATCCTGTTTTTTGATACTGGGAGAAAACTCACTGACATACAAAATTACTAGATAATATCAGAGGCAGTTCAGTGCATGTCATATATTGGAGTCCACCTGAAAAAAAAAAATTAGTCAGCCTGAAAGAACGGTTGCCAGGATCTCCAGATCTTGAAATAAAATAAATCTCTTAAAAAAAAAAATCAAATGTACTAATCAAAATTAAATAATGCATCCATAGTATAACATAAACAATCTTGTAATCATTTAACCTCAGCTGCTAAATAAATATTTTCACTTTACTGCCTGCTTATAAGAAGGTCAAAGGAAACAATACAACAAATAACCAAGAAAATTAAGTCTTACCTACCACATGCATTTTTTTAATAGAATTAGGCTTCTGTTTCCTTCATGATTTTAATAAGTGTCTGTTAAAAGCATAAGACTAATATAGGGACATATTTATATGCATACATTATAAGTGTGCCTATATGTAATAAGCTGTAATAATTAAGTAGATATCGCCGTACTACCTGAATATTTTTCAATGGCTAAGAAGGCCTCTGATAGTGAACAATTAGTTTAGCAGTGTGGATAATGTTAACAGACCCATTGCTTTAGAGCAAGTCTTTACCATCTGTTCTGCCCTCTAATTACAAATGCAACAAGAATATAATTCACTATTGTATCATTAAAAAGACATAAGGAATTTAATATATGTCTCCGTTCCCCTTTAATGTAGCATACATCTGTTATGTTTTCCTCTTGTTTTGTAGACCAAAAGGAAAAAGGAAAAAGGAAAAAAAAAAAAAAAAACCACCCAAGGAAAACTTCTTTCTCTTAATAGATAAGAGAAATCTGCATTTTTCCATAAGAAACACGATTCATTTATAAGGACAATTACTTAATGTATGTGGAATGCATTTGAACACAAGTCCTTGCCTGTTTCCTACAAGCTATTCTTATATGTGCACTTACAACTTAACTAAAGCCCTCTAGGGGATCTAGCCCTACCTACAGATAAAGCATTCCCACATCTGTTTGAATGAAGAGCTATTGCATCAGTAAATTTGAATTAGCTTGCACACAATGAAATAAAATAAGGTGCTGAATATCTTTCATTGATTCAAGAGAATGAAAGTTGAAGGAAAAGACCACATTGTGAAAATTCTCTAAAGATACAAGACATGCATGGAAATTTAATTTCCCCCAAAACACTAATTTTACCAAGAGTTTATTTACTTCTGTGAGTCCTTAACTACCTCCAGACTACAGCCTCATGTCTTCAGTTCTCAAGAACCCAAGAGTAAGCCTGTCCCTTCAGTTAATGATGACCTATAAAGCATCAAGTTTAGTTTCAGACATTTTTATCTGTATTTATCTAACTTAGACTTTAGCATCCATAGAGTGGTATTGCAATAGCATGGTTATCAGTTTAAAATAAGCTCAGGCATGGTGATGTAGGCTGCTGCCACAATGTGGGCTGCAGGACAGATCTGCTTTTGAACTGGATATACATGCTCCCAAATCACTCTACATGCTCCCAAATCACTCTTGCTGAGTTTTGAAGATTTTTCCTGTGAAAATGTATTATCTACTGAAACCTCCATTTTGTAGATCACAGCATTATATATTAAAACACAAGTCTTGTTTGTAAGTTAAACATCTTCCTTGGAAAACATGGAGATGCAAACTGCAGATAAGAACATATATTCTTTCAAACTTCCCCCTTTCTTTGAAGGTACTGTGTTTTAAAGCTCATTATCAAATATTTATATTAAAAAAAATACAAAATAAATATTCAAAGTATATTTTATACACTATCAGCTGAAAAAAGGCTGAAAAATAAAGCACACGATACAGGGAATTCTAAAGATAATGTTGCTACAGCAACTCACCCACATTGTAAATTCTCTACTTTTATTATGTTTCTTCTACAACATAAACAGTAATTGAATAAGGAAGAGATTTAACAAGGGGAGTAGGTGGAGAGGAAACTGTGCAAATACAAGGCTGCTAAGTCACCAGCGGTATAGGCTCCCTAAATTAATGTATTACTCTTAAAATCGTGGAGGTTCAAAGATTTTGAGATTAAACTGCACAGATGACAAGGTCTAATAATTGCAAGTTGATTTTTTTTCTCCTAAATATCAATCACAGGATCACAGAGCAGTTAGGGCTTGAGGAGACCTCCTGCTCCCACTCTGCAGCCAGGAAGGCCCCGCCGCAGTGCCCAGGGTCCCCCCACTCCTAACAGACTGAACTGGGGAGTCGCACGTGGCCACCAGAGCATCCGTACAGCTCTCTTGAGCAGTACCTGAACGTCCATCACAGCACGTTTTGATGCTTCCTCGCAGGATGCACATCAGCGCTCACAACTCGCTCACCCCGTTTCTCCTCCTCCCGTTGAGCCGAGCAGCACCCGCAGCACCTCAGAGCACCCGCAGCACCAGTGAGGCAGCGCCGTGGCTGCCCAGCCTACCAGAGCAAGGCCTGGCCCTGGAGCAGCTCAGATGCCCCTTGCCAGCCGCGTCTGCACACGCCGAGGGCTTTGCAGCCTCTGCTCGCACAGCCCCGAGCGGGACTGCGGCTCTGCGTGTTCTCTGCTGCTGCATCAGGAGAGGAGCTACAACAAGACCAGGCCGCGGCAGCGCTGGGTTCCGCTTGCACCTCCAGACCCGCAAGGGAAGACAACGATGTGAAAACACACGGAAACCCACAATTTCTGTGAGGACCCTTCCTGTCGGGCAGCACGGGGGACAGCGGAGGCGGCCAGGCAGCTGCAACCATGCTAACGGCTCACTAAGTTCACCGTTCACACACTGGCTATTTTCTAAAATAGGGCTCTAGATCAAAGCAAGCAGTGCTTTAAATAAGCCCAAATAAACGCTTAGCGCTTCCGGAATGGGTTACTCCTCATTCCTAGAAGGGCTTAATTAAGGGCCGTGCGCGTTGCTGCCTTTCATCCCTACCGCGCACGCTGGCAATAGCTGCGGCGCGGGGAGAGCCGAGGCCGCGGCGGAGACACCGACCCGCCACGTCCGATGCCCAGACACCACGTGCAGAAAGAAAAGTAAGATATTCTAAGCTAAAAATTATAACGTGCATTGACAAAGGCCATAAGCAAGGCACACTAACAAACCATACTGGGTAGGGAAAAGATATGCAAGCAGGAAAGAGGATAGCAAAGTCTACCATTCATTCCTATTAACTGACCAATTTTTTTAGCTACATTTTGAATAAAATGGGATGCTTTGCACATATTAATACAACTAGTGACCTTAATGTAAAATAAAATAAAAAAATCCAGTGGAAAAATAATCCCATACTGAAGAATATGTTTCTTTGAGCAAAATAAATTTCAACTATAATATGCACTAGAAAACAGTAATTTTTGTCAGCCGTCTAGAGAGGAAGGTATGAAGGGCTGTCAGGAGTACAGATGAAATAGGCAAGCCACAGATGACTTCTTTTCATAATTTTTAGCTGTATACAGCCTGCTTTTAAATTAATAAGTTATTTAGAGCACAGTGAAACTAGGAAGAATCTTGAGGACAGTGTAACTAGCAGGTAATACTTCATCAATTAAAAATTCTTGCTCTTTGCAACTACATTTTGTGGTGACAATTGTCCTGTTGCTTTCTGTAAAACACACTTTCCTTAAAACCCAACCTGACAAGTATTGATTGTATAAAGCAAATAACATTAAAGAAGAAAAGAAAGATTTCAGGCTACACAGAAAAGCCATGGTTAGAATTAACAATTATCAAATCAAAATCTTCATAGGCAGAATAAACAACTCAGAATCTTTCAGATTCTGCTCTCCCCATTTTCTCATTTCATGAGAGGTTGGTTCTTTCTGTCGTATTCTAGTAGACATTAAAAACAGGTACTATGCTTAGAATGGATTCTGATCTAAGAAGCAATTCTTTTATCTTCCATTGCAACTCTTAAACCTTTTAAAATATGCTGATATTAGTAGTAAATTAGGAAAAAAATATCTTAACCTCTACTAATCTTGGTATTTTTCTTTATAAGATTCTGTGATGTTACTCCTGAAAATTCTTTATTCTAAGCAGAGCTCACCTAAGTATGCCCCAAAACAAGAGGTAACATCTGTTCTCTCTATTATCTGTAGGTATTTAATAAACCAGCTTTATTGCCTGCTTCCTATTTTCACTCTGTCAGCAGCCAAAAAACTGCTTGTTGATGGCAAGAGCAGTTGGGAATTCAGCTTTCCTCTCTTGCTAGTGGCTCCATCAAACCTTCCATGATCTCAAAGAAATCTGATCTGGTTGGAAGTCCACATTTCTAGGACTACCTCCCAGTCTATCACAGTTCTGGAAATCAGTCTTCCAGGCAGGGTCGAGTATTTACTTTTCTCATTGGAGACAAAGATAGTAATGGGCTTTTCAGAAATCCATCAAAGAATATAAACATTCCTGCTCCATATGCACTTACTTCTAAGAAACAGCATCGTAGATCTCTTTTACTTGATCAGACTATTGGGATTCCTCAATTTTTTTTTGCAAATAATTGTATGAAGGGGCATAGATCTTTCAAAAGCCACATCACTCACACCTATGAAGTCTCAGTAACTAGATTTTGTTTTCTATTAGTCTCCATGCAACAAAAGGGGGACAAATATTTGACGGGACAAATATCCTCCTAGGCTTCTTCATAGGTACATATTTCAGAAACCAGTTTTCAACTTCCTCAAACATTTCTAGTGCTTAGTAAAAATTGTTTCTCTCTCTTTTTTTTTTGTTTTTAATTCTTTACACAACAAATCTTTTGTTTTGCTTGGCATTACTGTTCAATAAAATATACATAGTGAAGAAGAGGTTACTGGAGCAAATTTGGTATCCTCTTTCAGAGTCACATACCATAACCTTGGAACCAGACGCTGCAGTACAGGTCAACCACTATGGAGCACTTTAGTAAGGCAGGCCTCTCAGATTAATTAATACCTCCCTAAATAGCAAGGAAGAAATTCTGAGGTGGTTCTGCTTCTGGAAGTTTCTAGTACTTTAGGAATGGTTCTGAAAGAACAATGCACTTCTAAAGACCTCTTTCAAAGGGCAGAACTTTGCAATTAGAGTCCTTAGCTTTTTCTTTTAGACGGCAAGGTAAAAAGGGGGCATCTAATCAACCATACAATCACCATTTGCAAGGACTTTGTTTTCCAAGATAATTAAAGTTCTTTCAGGGGTTGTCCTAAGGTATTGACAGTCAGATCGATAAATCTACTGCTACTGTGCTTTCAGAACTGACTTACAACTTACTTTGCTGAGGTTATATCTGGATAAACTAGAAACAGAAAATATGCACATATATGTATATATGGGTTCTTGCCTTATCAAAATTTGCTAAGCTTAAGCATGTTATCTGAAGGAACATCAATAAACTGTTGTGTTAATTAGCTTTAATAAACTCTCTTGAAAAACGTAGAAACAAAGAAATTACCATACCAGCTCAGAACACGTTTCGTCTAACCTTGTGCCCTACATGCACAAGTACTTTATAACACATACTTAAGCAAAACCTGCAAGAACCTGAGGTGAGCAATAGTCCAGCCTTAGGAGACTGCATCTGATAAGCTCTTCAGTAGTACACACATACGCATTCGGGATCTAGACTGGAGGTCACACAGGATACTGTGTGAGCTACTTTTTAGGATGCCTCTTTATGAATTACATGCTGACTAGCATTTGACTTTTGTAAAAATATTGCCAGTATCTTCTGTCTGAATCCCTAAAAATAGGATTTTTTTTCCCTTAACCTTCTCGATACCTTCACTACAATTTGTTCCAATATGCTTTTAACCTTTGCCTTTTTCAGAGAAACTTCATATATTTTCCTTTGCAATACCATATTATATGACCCTTTAATACAACAGAGAATAGTAATATAGATATATATTTATCATCTTTGCAGTATTTTAACAGTACTACTATTTTGAGAATTAGCATATTTCTTCTGAGGAAAAACACATTAACCAAAAGGGTAGTAAATTTTATCCACAGCTGTTGAATGACATTAAATTACTCTTGTTAGGACCCATCTTTTTCAGGTAAAACGCTCATAAAAAAAAAAAGTTGGCAGAAAAACAATGCTAAACAAGCCTGTCTAGGTAGGTTCATACCACAACTCTCTAATACTGATAGACTGTATTTCAGGACATTATAGATGTAAGAGTTTAATGTTCCAGACTACAACTGTCTTCCTGAGTGCAGCAGGGAGAATGACACTGCAGTCCGGTAGGACCATGTATACCGGCTCCAGTAAAACTGCTCCAGGATGGGTTTACAACTTCTGCAAGATCCTTCTAAGACCTTGGGCATCCCAAGGAGGTCTCCTCCCTCTGATATCCCACTAGCACCTGACTGAACTGATGTAGGAATTCTCTGATTTCAAGAGCATCCTCCTGCAACTGAATCATAAGAATCCAGATGCAGAGCTTGCAAGGCAGTTTATTATGTGCTCTACGACATGTGGAACATGGTTTATCCACCCTTGGCACTAAGCTCATTGATTCTCTCATAGCTTGCAATGAGTAACTGAAGTATCTCAGTTTATGCTGATCTACAAGTGTCCTCAGACTGAGCCAGCTCTTCCTCCCACCTAGACCAGAGTTCGTTATAAGTAACAGTTTGATTGCCCCCAGTTGTCCGCTCCCCAAGAGAAGAATCAAGCCCCTGAGCACAATATTGATCTATCTTAGGCAGAGAGCTTCCCTTTTCTTTAGTAATCAAGTTTCCTTGTCACACAGGGAGAGACACTCAATTTCTGCAAACAGTTTTACCTGACCATACCTTGTGGGGTGTAGAGGAACTGACATAGTATACAACTTTTGAAACAAAACTAGGAAAAATAACACTGATCATTATACACAACAAAATATATCATGGCAATAAAGTTTTTCTAAGTTCTGTTCTTATTTAAAAAAAACATGGAAAAAAAAGCGAAACAAAATAAAGCCCAATTCTTTGATTAGAAGGACTGAGAGAACTGCTCTGTTTATACTGTGGAAAGCATTTTTTCTATGTTTTAGCAGTACCTTAGGAAACTGACTTCTACAGCACTTCTACTATAGAAGACATTTTATTATTCTGTATGGGTATTTGGGGAAACCATCTTAAGGCAGAACATTATATTCTACATGTAAATTTTGTGTCCCCTCTTAAATCCTGGAGGAATTTTGGTTATAGCACAGAGTGGGCTGTTTCTTCCATCATCCCTCCCCCCCCCTTTTTTTTTACTCCTCATCCTTACAATAAAATAAACAAACAACAACAAAAAAAAGGCCAAAAAAAAAAAAAAGTTTCTTTCCTCCAAGGAGATGTTGCTCTTTGGCCCTGGCTCTGACAGCAACGACAGCAGAACTACACCAGCCTTTCACCACTTCCTAGGACTGTGGGACGCGATAGCGCTGCAGCGCTCCCCAAGTAGGTCAGTGCTGAGGAAGTGGATTTTTTGGCTGGCACTGATTCAGAGATGTGGCCCTGTTGCAGCATATCAGATAGTCTGCATTTCCATCAACTGTGGCTACCGCATGAATGAGTTTAAAATTGGTGGTATGATGTCAAGTTCCCCATATCAGTGCCAAAAATCTGTCTGGATTTAGCTTGCATGTCACGTATTTAAGGTGTAATCTACATAGCATGCGTAAACCAGAAAACATCTACGATACCTCAATTTTTCCCTGGGGAAAGGCACAAAAATTTTACCATGCTAAAAGAAACTGCAGGTGTCCATGTGTTGAACATTAGATTTCCAGAGCCGGAAAAGCTGAATTCACTTGACAGACTGCACTGAGAATCAATATACATATTAACATTTTGAGAGAGAGCTGTTACTTTCTGTCTGCATTAGTTAAACCTGTGGCTTTAAGGACTCTTCTGGTGAGAAGACTGATATGTAATTTGAAAGCACTGCAAACATGGAACATGTTGCTAATGTTAGATCTAGCATTTCTGATATTGGCACCATTGTCCAGTCCCTCAAGTTTGTGATTTTTGAACACTCCTTACATATCATGTTTAATGTTAATGTGCACAAATAGTACAAATGGAGCCATCTGTGCATAAAAAGGCTTGCAGAATTTGGGCAATGTTTATTCCTTCCAATTTACCAGTAATCTGTGTCATGCTAGATCATGTTAGAGCAATTTATACAAGGGGAGAAAAAAAAGGGGGGAGGGTGAAGGGGGGAAGCAATTTAAACCTTGGCATGTTAAAAGTTAAGTCTGAATTAACTAAAAAATATTTCTGTTTCTTCTGATTTTCAGGTCCTACTGAGTATTTTAAGAGCAACAGCACTCACTTTAGTGGCAAATTCATGAGTTTTATGGAACATAGAACAATATTACTTTGTGATACTAATACTGAACATCAGCATCAATTTTTTATCATTTCTCCTACATTTAAAATGCAGTGTTATTTTATTTGAATTCCAACACAAATTCCAGTTTAAATCATGGATGTCTTAGACTTGTCAAGACTTAATATATAGAAATATTATTTTTCTCATCTTTCTATTGCAGAGCAATAATGGGTTTTTGAGACATACTTGAATGCTTAAATATTCACAAAGTGAGCAGGGGGCAGTTTTATGTGGTTCATTTACATCAACTACAGTATGAAAGAACACAAATGGATCGCAGCACCACATTAAATAAGGTGTATTATTTAGCGGAAATGATTCTCTCAGGCCAACAGAGATAATGATAATTACACTATAACTTCCAACACCTTCTATGTGCATATCTCCTGTCACTCCTCTGTGCCCTACAAATCACATTAGGATCTGTGACAAGCTAAAAATCCTCAAAATATGGGAGATATGAAGAAGAAATAGTTTTATTATGTCCAGTTTCCTTTTTATGATTCTAAAAAGAAGCCAAATCTTAAGCTCTTGAATATAACTTGGAAGCCATTCTGTATTTATCCCAAACTAATTTTTCACATGCAACATTTGTTTGATTTTCCTTGATTATGTTCATGCCTTTTAAATGTCCAATGCAGTGCAACTACAGAACATTAAGACCTTTGAATGAAATAATTCAGGTAAGAGCAGATTTATAAACAGGGTCAAAACAGAAAAACAATGTGTTAGTAATCTTACTTGGTCACATTCCTACTCATGTTTCAAACCCAAATATGGTCCTGTTTTCAGTTCTTGACTTATAAACCAGAAATGGTCTGTTCTGCTCTCTCTTGCTCCACTCCAGGTTAAACACATTCACTGGAGTATTAGAAATAAATATTTCTGTAATACATTTCCCAGAGCCAGCTCTTTATATGATACACCATTCCATTAAGAGACTTCCTGATATAATCAGCAAACAGACAACAGAGATTGATTAATCAATATGTGGGCATGGCCTTATTACAGTGAACAAATTAGACAAGTCGGGATATATTGCTTTATAGGCAAGATTTCTTCTTTACAAATATTCTCTATAATTGATAGTAGTGACCTTTTGGCAATACTGAAAAACATCCTCAATTAATAGGCTACTTTTGTAAAAGAGATCGCAGTGGGGAGAATTACGCAGCGTGTTCAGTAATCCTTGAAAGGAAAGGAGGAAAGTGTTTTTAAGCCTGTTCGGTGGGAAGCAAAGGAGAGCTTTACTTTCTGAAACGGTATTTGTTTAATAAAAACGAGGTAAAGACTTAGCATTGATACTGTATTTCAAGAGGCACATGTCAAACCGGGTTCTAATCTGGGTGCCACTGCCAGACGAGCAAGCAGAGGCCGTCTACAGCTTCAGAAGTTCTCTAAACCCACACCAGAAGAGGGTCTACGCAGAAGACACACTATGGCCACACTCTTCAACACACACTGTACAGTGAAACCAATTATAGAGAGCAAGGGAGAAGACAGATGAGAACTTAGGTCAATTATGACTTAAAATCTCACCTACAATTCAGTAGTAAGCAACAGAGCTGCTTATTTTCTCTTATTTTCTCTGCTCTGTTTGATGAAACAGAGACCAAAGCCCTGCATTTAAAGAAGACTTGGCTGGCAAGGGCACATGGGTCAGCTGAAAGCCCACTAATCACATTAATAGTTTTTTTCCAAAGCCTTCTACTGACTCCTCTGTACACCAACTTTCCTGATAACTAAAATATTCAGGTTTAGTTTTTAAAAAAAAGACATTAAAGAAAAAAAGATTTCACATTCAACCCAAACCTTATGGGCAGATAGGGTAAACTTGCTTGCAGATAATCAATATTACACTTACACGATGCTTCGCTTAGTGATGCAAATACTTTGTTTTGCCTGCTTTTTAATAGAAATTATATTCCTTTTCAAAGCAACACTTAAGTCAGTAAAGATCAAGCTGATATCTAAGAAAACAGAAAAGATGGGTAGTTACAAAGTAGGATTTTTTTTTCCAAATGAGAAAAGGGAGAAAGGAAGAAAGAATAAGAAAAGCTCCTTTAAGGATTCCCTCTGCTTTGGGATGGGAGTAGAAAGGGGGACTAGCAGGATTCACGATCTAGCTGGAGGGGCAGAGATG
>JAUBNY010000666.1:1708151-1719526 GCA_032275445.1 Crypturellus soui | reverse complement strand
ATCAGGCTCTTCCTTCACTGTATTAATTGTCCTTTGGGGTGTGGAATAGAGAGAACTGTACAGTTTTCCATCTTCCCAAGAGCAATATGAGACCTACTCAGTTTGGCCAGGTGGTTGCCATGTCTGAACAGGTTTAGAGATATCTATTCCTGCAAAGCCCAAAGCCATGATATGTTAGAGGTATGAGCAATTTGCAGCAAGACCAAAAATAAGGAATACATCTTTTTATGACCAGAGTTGTCAAAGACCAAGTAAAAGGGATTTCACCATCATCATCGGTGCAGACAATTTAAAATTCTTCCAGCTGTATCTGGTGCATGCAAGGAAACTAAAAGGAGCAAGGAAAAGAAGGTGAAGAACAGCTACAATGAACTGGAAAACACCACAAAGCACGAGACAGAGCTGGATTAGTTCATCTATTTCAACAGGACTGAAAACCTTTATCCTCCCAGGCCTTCAGCATGCATCACACGGCTATACAAGTGCATACACGTGATACGCTAGGAATAGGTGCTGGGAAGTTCAAAGGATGAGGCAAGCTAGGGGCGAGAAAGGGCAATACTTCTCAAATATGAAATCAGAGTAAGGAAGAAACAATCAGCTCTTTGTTGTCAGTTAATCCCAGAAATTTTAAATAAATTTACAGTCTAATTACAGGGAAATTTTTCAAATCTTTTCTTTCTTCCTCCATATCTAATGTATTATTCAGTCCCACAAAACCCAGATGAGTTTTGTGGAGTTCAGCTAGCTGAAAAGACAGCTGAATGCATCTATATCTCTAAGATTAGAAAAAAATATGTAACAAAAATGTTCTGTCCATTTCCGAGTGAAGAAACAGGGCTTGCCCTTCCCACCCAGCAGGTGTTACAAGCCACTGGTGGGCTTGTAGGTAATTGTCTGTTTTAATTAGTTTTCATGATGTAGAAGTTACAGTACATGGTATCCTGAAGAGGAATATGCCTGCAAACTTCCTTTTTCTTATTAGAGGGAAGGAAAAAAAATAAAGCTAATTAGCCTCGCTTTTAGTCTTTTTTATTGCAAGTCCACTGGTTTTGTGCTGTTGCTTCTGGCTATACTCTGATCAAGTGTCACCAAGACCCATAAAGTCCAGAAGTTGCTAATTTAAGCAACTTTCCTGTTTCCTGCCCACCCTCCACCACAACCACTCTTTCCATCTCAGTTCAAGAATTTATAGCACTGTTTAAAAAAGAGGATTGGGATTAGTTGTGATTCCATAACAAAAATTGATTGAAACCTTGCACAAATTTTCAGGCACAGCATTTGTATAGGCTGGCCTAACCAAAGAAGAAAAGGCAATGTTTGTCCTTTAGCCATGTAATGAGAAACATGCCTTTATGCACATTACTAGAGTTCTTGCAGGGCCCTGGTAGAAAGCTAAATAATGCAATGTGAAGTTACAGGTACAGAATTTGCTATGCACAGCTCTGTCAGCCCCTGTCACTTCTCACAGATATAACTGAGATCCACTTGGAAGTCAGAAACAGATATTCCCACCATTTCTTGCATCAGTCCCCTCCAGCCAGAGCTGCAGAACAGCCGCTTTGAGCCAGCCCGAGGCATCTGCTCCAGCCAGGGCCTGTGCTCTGACCCGCGGGCAGCAACCACAGCCTGACAAGGAAACAGTCACAGAGACGTCCAGCACAATCCCTCGTGTTCCCCTGATACAACTATTTGTGTCTCAAGTACCATCCTGCATCCCAAACACCCTCCGATTCCTTTCTGAGCAGCTGTCTAACACCACAGCCAGTATTTGGGCTATTACCTTTAAAGCTAACGCGGCAAGGCTACATAAAGGTAAATGCTGCATTTGATCAGCAAGTTTGTTTTCCTTCGTGCAATCACTTACAGATATTTGTCAGATCAATCATTCTGAGAGTACCTTCTGCACCCACTACCATGGTATCTGAGCAAGTAATGACATTGCTTGAATCCTATATTAGTCTAAACATAGACCTTCTCCAGTGCTATAGAGCTGCAGACATAAAGCAGATTAATATTAATTACTATTGGCAAAAGCATGGTAAAGAGGTGAATTATATTTTTCACCCTCAAAAGAAGATATTCTTATCTATTTCTTTTTATTATTTTTATCTCTAGAGAAGATTTAAGCAGCTATAGTAAACACAAGAAACAAATATATATTATAAATATACTTTTATGTCTCTCATTTTGATAATTATTTTCTGCTGTGAAAGATCAAGGTTCTCTTGTCACTTCAGAAAAGTATTTGAATCTAGCTGTTTGGAAAGAAACTCTACATATATATATATTACATATATATATAAAAAATATATATATTTTTTTCCAGCAGAACTTGTCTTACTCCAAGTAGTGCGGTGTTCACAGTTACCTGTATTATTTCATCACAGTCTGTTTTCTTCAAGGTCGAAGGTCTGAAGAGTTTTTGTATAGCCAATATATTCATTGCCAATGTTTGTACATAGGTCACTATGGCTGTGTTTATATCTGCGAAGAGAGAAGAAGCCTCTCATTGCCTGTTATCCTGAAGTTATTTTTAACAGCTGCTGTTTTTTTTTCAGTTGCTTAAGGAAATAACTTACAGGCAACTTATTGCATGGTAAAGAGTCTCCAGGAACAGCGTGCGAGTGAGCTTCTCTGCTCTGAGAAACAGTTTTACCTGCTCTCTATCACAAAAATGCTGAGTTCTGCATCAAGGCATCTCCTTGGAGCTTTTCTTAAATGGAGATTAACTCCAAGGTCACACAGAACATTTCATTATTCATTTTTACCCAGGTGTCATTTTTTTATTAATTTTGATACCTCATTTGAACAAAACCAAGCAATCCCTTCAGTTACAGAATTAAAATTACAGAATACAGAATTAAAAATCTCTTCAATAGTGGAGGTTTATCCAAGATGAAATTCATTTATTGCTGTTAAGCGCTAACACGTACTCAGGTTAGGTCAACAAGGCTAATCTCCCTGCTCTTAGACCTCACTTTTCTATCTTATTTAGATGTTTCCTTCCAGAACCACATGCCAAGGCATTAGTTGAGCTCTGACTCAGAAGGAAGAGAACCACCCGCTGAATCAGCTCCTGCGGCATCCTGCCCTCTCCTTAGAGAATCTCCTCAGTACGACATTTTAAGATCTGATGAGATTATGACCAAGGCAAAAAACAAATATATATCTATATATGTGTATCTACATGATATTCATATATATCCAACATATGGAAAATGTATCTTTGCCGTATGAGACTGGAGTTTTATATAGCACTTCGAGAAAAAAAAAAAAAAAAAAAGAACATAATTTATAAAACATACGTGCTGCTTTCATGCTTTTCCCATTCCTTACCTTTAATAGCAAACTCCAGAGAAAGCCATTTATGCTTAGTAAAAACAGCAGCATTTCTTGTGTAAAAGAAAAACTCCAAATTATAAAGTGAACACGAAAAACTAACATTGGCCCTTAACCCACTAGAAATTCCAGTGCATTTTTCTCTGGTTTTGTTTTGTTTTTAGCAATACTCTACTATCTCCCTATATGCTAAAAAATGTGACAATACATTTGCCATACAAACCTATGCATAATGAGGAAGATTAGGCCTTTAAGTTCACTAAAATTAACACACACCTTTTTTAGACAAGTTAGTATTAAAGGCACTGGCTTGTTTAAGTAGCTTTAGGACTAATAGAGCACACAGTGGAAGACACACTGAATGTGAAAATTGAAAAGGAATAATTAAGAGAATACAATATCCTTGAAAAGCAATACTCTCTCATTTCTAATAACACTTTCTTCTTCATGTGCTCTTCATAAGGTGACATTCATATAGGAAGAAACAGGGCTTCTCCTAATAAAACAATGTAATATTAGCTCCTTTCCTAAATATTTATATAGAATTAAATAACACTCTCCTTCATTATTATGGTCCTCAGGAGTCATTCGTGATATACATAGTAAATCAATAAATCAGTAGGAATGTCTTGCAACGTTAATCTGCTTTTAAACAGAACAAATACAGAAGGGATTAAAATACTAATCATAGGGGAAATAGTGAAGGTGTACAATAGAACTGTAGATTATATATTGGTTAAGATGTCCCATCTAATTACTAGCCATACCATTTTCAGAGATTAAATTTACCTTCAAAGCATCATTTTTTTCCTGACAATACTGACTGCATTATAGTCTTAGCTAGTATTATAACAGCTTATACCCTTTTAATATTAAAACATGCTATCTAGAATTACCATTCCATGATCTAGCGATTTCACGTGTTCAATGTGAGCAAAACTTTGAAAACAGGCTTTTCTAGCCAGCAAAATATCCCTCGGCATCAGACCACTCAGCCTCAAGTTTTCATGTTTGACCTCCTGTTTGAATGGATCACCACTTTACCAGCTCTCAACTGCCCTATGATCAGCTTCTAAGTTTCATTTTCGGAGTGCACTAAGCCTTGCTGCCTAATGACTATAAATTCAGAGTTGCTATGTTATTTTTAATAGCATTTGAATGAGAAGGCCATCTTAAACAGAAAAGACAAATGAAAAATAGGAAAGTGCCTCAGGGTCAGCTTAAGTAGAGGGCTTATCAAAAAGGTACCTTTCATTTCTGATTGTTTCTCACCTTTAACCAGTAATCCTACTGATATAAGGATAAATGGGGAATAAAATTTGGAGAGAAAAAAAATGCAACTAACTCGTTCACATGAGCAACCTTCTCCCTCTCTTTTAGAAGATATTTGGTCAACATATTTGGGCTGGTAAAAAGTTTACCTGCAAAAGCTGAAGTTCCGAATGCAGCTAGATGGTCAGTTTGCAGTATGATCCTTTCCAAGAGGGACATCACATACACTGTAATATTCTGGTTGCTTCTTGGGGCAAGAACTTTTCTGGGAAACCTAGATTAACTGAGGAGAAGTGGTTTTCTTGCTTTCAGAAAATCCTGTGGGATATTTATGCTACTTTTTTTTAAATTTAGCAGTGTGATGAAACAGAAATAAGAACTGCTAGGAAGAACTTTAGAAGAATGGTCTACTCCGTGGAAACATTGATCTATGCACTGCAATCCAGCTGAAAGTTAGCTTGAGAGAGAAAGAAGCTCAGTGGTTTATAAACAAAAAACTCATTTCCCCATATTTTATAGTGGTACACTTCAGTGCTTCTTTTCAAAACCAGTTTTCATTTCAGCCTTTACTTTTCACATTATAAAAAGCTGGGTGTGGATAAGCAGAAAAAAATAAGTCCTTTGATTAACCTGCCACATCTATTGTAAAATCCTTTTGAGGTGAATCATGAAATTCTCATGCTACATTTAAAGAAAAAACACTTTTAAATTTCTACATTCTCTGAAACAAAATTTCACCCCTTGTCTAAAACAATATATAAGTAGTCCTATAATTTTAGAGATGGTTTTTAATCACAAAAGTTTTTCCTTTGTCCATTGCCATTTATGAGGCCATATTTATGAATATGGCATTCAAATGCCACATTCAAACATCTTCAGTTTCAGGCTTTCTTTTCTAAAGACTTTTGATTAAAGTCTGTATTTTAAATGAAATGTGAATAAAATCTGAAGCTCACCAGTTGGTAACATATCCACGCAGCTTAAATAATGACATAGGGCTAGAAAGAAATTTGAAGGTAGAGACCAAGGAGAGAAACTGTTACAGTTGAAAAGTGATGGCAAGGGAATGAGGTGAGTGAATGAGGCAGAAAGAAGCATGGGAAGTCTTTTAGACAAAGCATCAGTAAGGCAAAAATTCTCTTCAAAGTCTGGACAGATGGCAGGAGTAAGAAACAGTAACAGTAAGTTGGTGCTAAATGGACCTAGTTACATATTCCCATCCAGACAAAATGAATTAGATGTACATAGTATTTTTTCATTGGTGTCTGGGCAATCCTTTTCCTACCTTTTATTTTTTAATTTAAGAAAATCCAGGAATAAATGGCAGGAGTTTCTGTTTCAAAACTGATCCTGAGAAAACAAGAAAACTACTGAAGTTGCTAGAGCAGGGTTTTGTTTTTCCTCTGAAAGGCAACATTTGTGCCATCAATAAAAAAAAAAAAAAAAAAAGAGTGCATGATAATGCGTGAAATGGGGTTGCATAGCTCAAGATCACCTAGCAAGAGTTTTATTTTTCCAGTTGGGTCCATGCAATGAGGTTTGCTCCTAGACACACGTAACACAGGTTAGGGTCTCAAAATGGAGCAGGACTTTGCCTTCCCATAGCCATGGCTATATCTGAACTTTTATGGCTCACAGGGAATATTGCCTTGGCAGGAAGCTGCCGTAGCTACTGCTCAAAGTCCTTCCCTTCATTTCAGAAAACAGCAGAGAGACTGAGATCACATAGCAGCTTTCTACTCCCAACAACTGCCCCCTGACTACTACTTTTCCTCTGTTAAAGCTTTTTGAAAAAAAAAAAAAAAATATATGTATATACACACACACACACACACATGTATATATACACACACACATATATGAAAAGGTTTTCTCAAACTCCACGAGAGTTTTAGGATCTCCCTCTTTAGTCACACCAACTGTTTGTACATTCAAGTGAGAGCCACGGGATATAGAATAACCAACAAGTAGGTCATCCCCCACCTGTAAGATTCTGCCTTGAGGAAAAGCAAGCGCTGGATGACAATGACGCATTTTTGGCTCTAAAAGTATCAAGATGGAGGCCCAGGGTTAAGCTGGGAGCTAGAGGTTCCCTAAGAATGACTTTAGCTCCTTAATATATCCCAAAATATACACAGGTGTCTCTTGCTGTGGGGAATAAGCAGTCACCTGAGCCAGAAAATTTCACTGCAAGAATCCCAGATTTCCTGTCCTTTGTATGTTTCTTTTGTAGAGGGGCCAGTGCAACTCTTGCACACTCCTTGCTTCAGGAAGTTATTAATTGTATTCTGCTCATGTAAAAATCAAGAAATCCTCAAGAGACTGTTTACCATATGAAACTATTATTTCTTCATTTAACAATCTTTTTATTTTTATAGTTTTCCTTAATATATTTCAGTCTTAACATTTTACTGAAACTTACTGGCTCAACACATGTGACTTATGGTTAATCACGATATGGACAAAACATATTACTTAGCGGGAACTACCAAAGATCTCTCCTACTGTTTCAGTTCAAAAAGTTATTATTCAAAGACCAGGCTTCAGGCAGGCATAGGTTTATGAAGCAGTGAACTTCTCTTTTCTAAAACTATGTGAATAGTTAAACAAAGATCATTCATCATTTACAACTGCATTCTTTGTAAATCAAAATGCATACATTTGCTCAATATTCTAAAGGACAAATCAAATTCCTTTCAACTTAAAGAACAAAATATGTCCTTTATTTTTAGTGTTGTATCTGAAGATTTTTGTGTAAAGCTTTAGGTAGCCCACTAACACTCCTTGTGCCTCAGGCTATGCACATAGGCAATGAATTCACTGAACTAAAAAAAGAATATTTGATAACTAGGTCATTTTAGTAAAGCCAGCACACCCTTCATCATGGTGGTCACATATTCTGTAACTTTCCTACTAGTAAAGTTGGCTGAATTTTGATGGAAAGCAGTCTTTGATTGTAAACTCTTCTAAGCTCTTATTTTTCATCTAAAAACCACAAGAACTTTTGTAACTTAGTAAATGTAAACAAATTGATGATGCCTTCATCAAAACTAATGTGCCCACAAACTGAATTATTGGTGATTTTGGTCTAAGACACTTGGCTGTTTATTCCTGGGGTTTTTTTGTTTGTTTGTTTTAAATCAGCTTTGTTTAGTTTAGGGATCAAGATCAAATATGTATATATATATATATATAATACACACACACACACACACACACACACCAAAAAAAGAAAAGTTTTAAGTTTACTTAAAACCTTTAAGAATCATTTCAGCAAGAAGGTTTTCAGAAAGGCACATGCTAAGCATACAAAAGCATAAATTTGCAAAATTTGAAAAGGTAGAAAGAGCCTATCTTAAGGCTACTAGATTTACTCGGCTCCAACTGATTTTAAAAGAAAGCTGAAAATACTCAGCACCTCAGAGAAAGCAAATGCTACTTGTGGAATTAAATTACTCAAATTTGTTCCATCTTTATCAATGTTACTCATCCAAACACTCCTGGAAGGGCAGATATTAAGAAATACATGAAGATCACTTTCAAATAGCATGCTTAAATTCTGTGCTTTGTTTCTAAACAGGACTTTTTGAAATAACAGGAATTTGAAATAACCTTGATGTTCCCAGCAAGTGAAATGATTCTTGTTTATGTTGCAATCTAACATTTCTATGGTTACTAGCTACATAAGCTCCTTATCTGATCAAATAAATATATACATTCCTTTAGGCTCTGCTATTAAAACCTTAACTTTCTTTTTAAGATCTTCTGTTTGTGCTAACATGTAAATTCAGTATTCCAGAGGCTCTACAACTTTTGAGAAACAGAGAGTGTTCCTGCTTCTCCTTGCTACAGGATATCGGAGCACACTTCTCTCCCAGTTTAACTGTAAGCAGACATTCTTGTCATATTGTTACCTTAAAATAGCATGAAACCAGCCGCCAAACAAAAACGCATTTGATCATGATCTACAGAATATACTGTCCTTGGTAGCTGTGAATTAATATTTTCAAATGAAAACTGATATGTATTTTTTTTGCTCTGAATACCTGGCATACCTTTTCATTTCATTAAGGAAAACAATTTTACTCCCAACCACACATTATCCTCTTTAGTTCTTTAAATAAGATTATCATCCCTCAGAGGACCTCAGAGCCGGTCCTCGTCTGGATCTGGATATCTGGATCTTCTTATAATCCAATGAGAAAAGAAAGGACTATAGCTCATGCAAGAAGAGTGAACTCTTAGAAAACTCATAAGTGACTGCTAGGCCAAATAATATACAATGCTGTCATAAATTCACTCTTTAATGACTCTTAAAAAGAAACAAACAAAAAACCTCTTAGGACTTTTGCAGAGTTACCTTGACATTTATTGATAAAGTCATTCCTGTAAAAATGGCCAGCTCTTTCTAGAAGTAGCTCTGCATGAGCTGGGATGGAGAATGTTTCAGCATTACAGTTGCTGAATTTGAGTGTGCAGATGAGAACAAGAACTGTAGAAAAGCAGCTGATACTATTCTGTAAGGGATTGTTAGTATATGAGTCTAGCGTGAGCCTGTGATAGAAGAGGAAACTCCGGCTGTGTAATTGCCTTCTTGCTTCTCAGCTATTTCAGGTACACACTGATTGTCAGACAAAAATAAATAAATAAATTCTTATAAGACTCATGCACCAGATGTGCAAATCACAGGTATGCCACTCCAATCTACCTGCAGAACATACTTCAGACCTTTCCTTTTGCAGACAATGACTAAGTGAACTCAGAAATTAATTCCTGAAGATACGTTTTTTGCACAGCCTCAGCACTTCAGAGTGGACCCTTGAGTCTCCTACACACATATGACCAAAATATCCACAATGACTTACACTTTTTTGCCAGAATATTGTGATGAAAAGGAAAAAATCTATATCTAAAACAGTTGTACTCTAAAGACATTTAGAATACTACTACTTTCTAATATTTCTAGGTAGGCAATTACACAATCCCTAGTTTTTCCTGAAAGATGATTTAGCCAGGAGAAATCAGGTGTAAGTTTTGTTTCACCTTCTTAGAGGAAGGTCACCAACTATTCTTTGACAAGTCAAGAGTAATTAGACCAAACTGCACAGCAAGGCTTAATAAATGAAACCTTGCCTCTGCTCTGCACAATTCTTTCTGGCACCCATAAGAAAACAGAGCTGAAATTAAGTCTCCATTCATTACAGAAATAGTCTAACAGTGATTCAGAACTACGGCCTGTCTGTTATTTGTCAATGGTATTGAGTGGTTTCTATCTACTGTAACAAATCCCTCAACAGTAAAATAAATGATAGTTGATTGTATGCCAATGGTATATTTAACAGTACTCTATTGTATTGAATGCTGCTGGAAACATAACAGGTCTTGATAGGGGAAAAATATATGCTATTTTTGAAAATAAAATATTGATCTAATTGGTTTTCCCACCCACAGTGCTTCACAAGCCTGGAAGCAAGATTAGCTTTAATAGTTTGTTAGAAAAGTTATGGAGATTGGAGGACAAGGATCTTGTTGACTTCAAGGCATTTTGAAAGTATTTAATTAAAAAGAACAGAACTACCATGGACCTCCTTAGAATGAAGCCTCAGATTTCTCCTCACTCTCCCATAACCAAAAAAGCCCTAAAGTGCTAAAAGAAAGAATGGGAAGGCAACATCCTCCCCTGTGAACTCTCTCGAACGACAAGGAGCAATCACAGAAGGAAAGCAGCGATGCCGCCTCAGCACAGCTGGGTGTAGGGACTGAGCAGCGAGCAGCAGTTGCTTCCCATTTACTGTAACCCCATCCTCCGAGGGGGAATTCCCCCGCCTTGTATGCTCTGCATTTCCTCTTCTTCACTTGGGTCTCATTAAGTCACAAGCATATCTGCGCTATTGAGGACATCTCTTTTCCTTTACTTTCATTTCTTTTATTCCTGCCATCCTGAATTTTTGTAGGCAGACACAAGTTGCCAGTTGTTCCAAGGGAACTGGTTCAGTACGAACTGACAAAAGTAACTTAGAGAAGCTTTTATTTTTATGTTTAACAAAAGGGTAAAGACAGTGGCTGTTGGTTTCCTACAACAGATGAAAACAAAACAAAACAAAAAAAAAACCAGCTCCAAATGCACAATTACAACTTTCCTTTGGAAATTCCTATTTCCAAGGACCTATAGCAAAGAAGAAATCCATGGTTATATTACGTGTTACTTCTTTCTGCCAGCCCATGAAAATATGTATTCCTCATCCAAGGACACTGTGGATGGCTGATGTAGTGAGCAGAAACACATTTACTAAACTGCCAGGCATAAAAGAAGAGCAAAGATTTACAGGGTGTAAAAAGGACAGCAAAAACACTTCTTTTCTGGAAGGTACTAGTCAGTATTATTGGGTTCCCCAATACCGTAAAAACCTCAAGCAGGAAAAATAACAATGATAAACAGGAACAACCAAACGGGAACACTCACGTCCTGAAAGATGTTAAAACTTGGCAGCCGGTTTATGACTGCAACCTTTTCACCTGCGTCAGCTGGCAAGCAAAGCCGCATTTAGACAGCTCCTCTCTTCCCACAGTGAGCGTTAATGAGATTTTTAGGACTCAAGTACCCAGGTAAATATGAGCTAGAAAACCATAATTAAATGAACAAATAAATAATAGACAAGCCAAAACCATCCTGCTCTGGCCCTTGTTTTTCCTTTCAGCTGGGGAATAATTAAAACTATTTTCACAATATTCTAAGGGGCAGGGCGTAGAGGGAGAGAACT
>JAUBNY010000666.1:1667160-1680422 GCA_032275445.1 Crypturellus soui | reverse complement strand
ACCTATGAATTCTTTACCAGGACCTTTTCATTTTACTCTTGTTCCATAACAATCCATTAGATCAAGAGTAAATTTCTAAAAACATCTCTTAAAGTCCATTTGTGTTGCCCAAAAGATAACAGGAGACAGTCAGAGGACAACAGTGAACACTTCAGAGCATCTTTAGAAGCTGCTGAGCCTCAGCTGGGGCAACTTAACTGCTCCAGCCCCTTCCTACAGCAGCACAAATGCAACCACAACTCAACCGCTTGCGATTCTCTGGCCTTACAAAGTTGACCACAGAGTCAAAGGCTTCACGTTTCCCTGATACTAACTTCTAACATCTTTTGCAAAGCTGATTTATAATTAATTAAAAATTGAAATAAAATCATTTCTGAAATTAGTTTCAGAAAACAATTTATTCATGAAGGCATCCATAAAGTCTGCTCTGTGGCATCTTTCAAAGGGGTTTGCATCAGGAAGAAAAACTTGAGAGAGACTGCTTTTCTGTATGACAAATACATTAAAACTACCTAATGTGTTTTCACTATTCTTTCCAATTATCCTCATCAAATATTTCCATAATTTCATTAAACTCTCAAGAAGAATTAAGTCTTCTGTTTGTTTGTTTTACTGTTTGTATTTACCAGCTGCTAAGGGAGGTTTGGGGTGGCTTCTTCTACACAGAAAGGTCTCAGCATGTTCCACTGCATTTACAATTTCATTATGTCCTTAGTGCAAAAATCTCAGGAAGCATACATGGAAATCAAAAAGTGCTAATTCATAAGGCCATTCACATGACCGCATATTGCATGTTACATATGTACATTTTTAGCAACCACTATATGTCCATTACCGCTGAAAAAGCTTCATTTCTTTCGAAAGAGACTTACAAATAGCTGTCTAACCTTTTATGAAATCCTCACATACCCAGGGATGTGAAGCCTACAGACCTTCCTTGATGTAAAAGAGCAAATTTGGGAGGGTGAGGTGTTCTCCTTAGGACTTGATTATTAAACACTTCCATGACTTGTAATTTTATGCCACCTAAAAGCTATCAAAACATTTTTAGGAATTACCTGTTTCTGCTGCTTGTTTCTCGCTTTTTTTGTGCGCATTCAAAACATATGCAGATTTTTTTAACCATGCAAATCAGAATATAAAGATGATGACTTTTCATGAGTGAATATTACTCACTAAATTAACTCTCTACTGAATATTCCTATTCCAACTTTAAAATGCACTTCTAACAAATGCTCTCCGGTGACAATTCAGAATTTGCTGTGTTAGTGACAACTCCTGCCAGCAAATTTCTGCTACTAAAAATTCAAAGTAAACAGCAAACAATTGATCTATGCAAATGAAATCAGTTATTTAAATTAACATTGAGAGAAATTTTTATGGCCCTCCTCTAAGAGGAAGAAATTAAAAGGCTATGAGGGCATCCCATTCCTTAGATAACTATGAATAAATTAATAAATTAGAATAGAACACACCATTTTGAAGGCATGAATTTTGAGGGATAGAAAAAGTCAGTGAAGGAGAAGGGGAGAGAAAGTGCAGCTCTGAACCTTGACCTCAGCTTTTTGGGACAAACAGCTTCCCGGGGAAGTCCAGAGAGGCTGGAGGTAAGCCCAGGATGGTGGCGAACGGTAGGGCTAGAATGGCATCAGGGCACAGTGTCCTGATAAAAAGCAACTTAGAATCCGTGCAGTCATCTAAAATTACAGTAACACCCTCACAACACCTGTGTGTATATATATCACCTCTAAGTGGCTGGGCAATTTTCTTTTTTTTTTTTTTTTAAAGAACACACCATTCTGAATTATTTATTGGTAAAATTTACCTAATTTTTATCTTATTTACACCTTAATATCTTTTAATAAAGTATTTTTTAAAAGAATCGAATACTTTGGATCAAAAAGTGACCTTCAATATTACTTTAAAATGTAATATTAATTATTAAAAATAGTGCATTATTTAATGCCTCCATTCTCCAGGTTTTGACTCACCCAGAATTAAACAGTCTCAAAAAATATGTTTTTGAGTCACCAAGAAGATAAAAGGCTTGTAACCAATAACTACCTGTTAAAATCCATGTTGACATTTGATCAAGCTCTCTCTGAACAAAAACCCACTTAAAATATACTTCTTAATTATCAGCTTTATTCTTCACTGTTATCAAAGTGATCAAGATCTGAATTAGCATTGTCTGCCTAATTATCTGCTCAGGCAGCCTAATGAGCAATATGTTGCTGTTAACCAGGAAGAGCAACTCTGAAAAAATCTCTCCAGAAACCTGGATCTCAGGTTGGTGCATTTCAAGAAGTGTTAAGTAAATTCACTCAAAAAGACAACAAAATAAAACTAGATGTCAAAAAAAAAAAAAAAAATCAAAATTACAGTAGAAGAATATGTCAGATTCACATCCAACTCGACAGTTTGAACAAATAGCAAGTTTTTGTTTTCATTCCTTGTGCCATGCTAGTTTTAAAGGCAGCATTTCTGTTTTGGTGGAACTAATAGATGGCTGATTTCACTGTTGGGCAGGATGAATCTTCCCTTCCAGCACCGCTCTGTTGCAAAAGCTGCCCCACAAGGGAGCACTGAGATCAAACTCCCAATGCAGTTTTACTCCATCCCTCTTTAGAGCACAAAGCACTTAAGCAGCTACAAAGGGATTTAATGGAATGTCCCAACTGCCTGGCTTCCCCCTATTACTAAAACCTCATTGCTGTAAATCAAGGTTTGCCAAGATGCTGAACCCATGAGCAGGTGTATGAAATCTGAACAAGCCCTGACTTGAGTCTGCCTGCCCCTGGGACAATCTGCTACAGCAGAGTCAGGTCATTACAGCTCAGCTGGAGACTTTCAAGGGACAATGATTCTACGACCTTCTCGGGAACTACAGCCCATTGCTTTCATATAAAATAATTCCTTTCCTTTGTTTATAAATATTATACTGCAACAGCTACATAAAAGCTCACCAGGAACTTTCAGGGGGCAAACCAAAGAAATCATGGGTCTATTAGGCAATACATACAACTAAATACTAAATATTCTCAGCAAAGGATCCACTCGGTTTTGATGTTTATTGAAAAGAGATTGCTCTATGTTGCATAAATAGAATACAATTAATTCTGATCTCTGACCTCTTATTTCAGGGATTTTATAAAAGATACATGCAGAAAGCCAGTTACATTCATTGAGAAATTGTCACACCTTCGGAATATCCAAAATTAGCAAAGCAGAAATTTCAAGCCCGATCACCTATGACTGCATATTAAAGTGCATCTCTCTGCAATTTGTAGCTTTGATATGAAGGACTAATAGGATTTCCATTTTAATAAGGTCACGCTGTACTTGTTAACACAACTAAAGAAAGAATTACTCTATGCAGAGAGACAAAGTGACTTAATTTTATAATTTAATGATTAACCTGGAACAAATACTACAAGAAGAAAATTTCCATATATATCCTGCACATCCATTAACATATTTATAATATTCTCTCTTATTTTTTATTTAGCCAAGAAAGCTGACATCCAAACAACATATTTCCATGCTGCGTGCAGATTTTAAAGTACATCATACTCTAAGCTGCTTTCAGACTTTAGAGAGTTAATTGGATTATAAACAGAAAGATAATATAAAAGTGCCATGAACATTTGCAAACTACTGAACAAGCTGAGACACAAAATACAACTATTCCATTACATTGGTTCGTCTGCCTTTGCACGTGGAGGATACAAACCCGCTCCTGCAGAGCGGCCTGAAACACTACAAAGATTCTGTAATAGACTATGAGTTTGCTTCAGCAAAAACATCAAGTCACTTTAACAAGAGAAACAGGATTTATCATTTCTGGTTGCCCAAATTACCTTTTAAAGCCATATTCACTTGCATATTCATTTGCATTGCATAAGCATTTGCCACTCTGACTTCCCAGATAAAGCCAGTTTAAGCTAACGACACCGATTAGGCACTGAGAGAGCCCAGAAATGCCCCTGCAGGAGCTGGGAAATGCTTGCTGTGGGACAGCTACAGCAGTAACTGTTCAGACAGGCACACCAAAAATGTGCAGTATAAAAGACACCCAATGCAGTAGTGCTTTGGGAGTGTAAGCTTCCCTTTATCTGTCACAAATTTCTGAGAAGTTAGTCATCAAGGTTGCACTCAGCGTTTTGGACACAAGCTGCTCAAGTGTGTTTTATTCATGTTTGATAGTATGTGTATGATTCTGTGAGTCATAAGTTATCCCTGACAGATAATGACAGACACTCAAGGGACAAAGACAACAGGATACAGAAAAGCCCTTTAAGTCACACTCCTGGGCCCCTTGCTGATGCTTTGCAGATTTGAAAAAGAATATTGGGCAGCCACCCATATCTTCACAAATAGCACAGGCTATTGTGAATAACACAGGCTTCAGATATAGCAATTTGGATAGCAAATCCAAGTTTAAGTTGTTTATGAACACATATTTCTTTGCTATCCAATGGATTTTATTTAGTTGAAAGCCTCAGAATATTAAAGAAGAGGAATACATATAATATTATACCAATTAAGCTTTTGCTATGCAATTATTCCAATTGAAACCAAGGTATAATAGTTTCATTATTCTGTTCTAAAAATAGAGTGCAACTTTTTATTTTAGGATGTGTATGTGACCTTTAATACACAAATATTAACTCACATATACTAAGATCCCAAAATAGAAGTTACTATAGAAACCTGATTCACTTTTCTGATAGTTAAACATAATATGTACAGAGCTAAATTGCTAAGTAGAAGCAAAAGTAGTAACGAGCACAGAGAAACAAGAACCTGCTCATATTGGAGAGCACTCTGGGAACATACCTTACTCTATTGATTCAAAGAAAAATCAATTTGATCAGGTACTTAAACATCATCTGTGTGTTTTAAATTCTTAGCTCATGTCTCCTGCATGCTGTACAAGGCATTGGTATTAGAAGCACTGCTCATCAGCAGTGCTAGGCAACATACACCAGAGTTAAAATGAATATTATTGATGAAATATCAAGGCTTTGCATCAGATTAATGCAATAATTCAATATAATGTTGGGATTTTTCTCAGATTGGAGGGAAGGACAGAGGTCTGTGCTTCTGAAACCGCTGCAGCATGATCTGCAAATGGATGGGCAACAGCTCTATAGCACTTGAACCTGAAAAAAATCTAATGAGCCTCACAGTACTACCAAAACTAGTTCAGCAGGATCTCACAGAAACAACATCAACTTTTTGGCAGGATTTTAGCATTTTTTAAGCATGGGTCACTACAAAAAAACATCTTCCAAAATAAGTTTAGAACAAAAGAAAAATCCAATGATTTCACTTTCAAAAGTGAAATCAACTTTCAGCATGTTCATTGCCTTTCAAACTGTTTCAGGCTAATCTTGAAGCCTTCTACCCACAAGACAGAACAATTTTCAACTGACCATTTATTACTATAAGACCTAAAGATAAATGGGAAGCAGCTTGCAAACTTTGAAGATTTTGTCATCCAGAGCAAAAGTTTCAAGCAAACACATCCTTGTAATAGTTCTAATGCAAATATTATCCAGCCCTCTCCCGCTGAAGTGCCTATTGGCAATTCTGTGAGTATTTCACCACAATCTTTTTATACACAGCCTAAGGACTCCGACAAACTCTTTCCCTTCAAAGGCTTGTTAAGTATGTGATGAATAAATCTGTCACTTCCAATTCTAAACTTACTTTCTGTTTTGATTGCTGCAGGATCTCGTATCCATGGCAACTTTTCACCACTCAGAATCGATTAAAGAAGTGATCGGTTTATCTAACCAGCAGTGCTGATGGAAGAGACCATTTTTCCAAAAGAGCAATTGTGACAGGTACGGTACGTTTCCTTGATCGGTTCATTTTCTAGCAGGGCCAGTAATGAGTTCTCACTGAGCACACTGCGGTCAGCTGAACACACAGTTCATTTCTCCTCTCCAAAACCAGTCTCTAATTAAATACCCCTGCAAATCAGTATCTACAGCTCTGATTACTCCGGCCTCCCTCATTTGAGCAGATTGCCACAGACCTTTCAGAAGGCCTGAGCTGCATTTGTCTCCAACTACAGATATATTTTTATTTATTTAATTACCCAGTTTGATGGGCTGATGCCCAAAAAGGGAATCACCTTTGGGTACCCTGCAGGTAGCAAGGCGTGAGGGAGAGGAGCCCTCACAAACTGCTCCAGGTTCCCCAGATCAGCTCTGCTCATTTAAAAGCTACATAAGTTCTTAACTCACATATATGGGGAGGCTCTTGGGACCAAGCATTAAAAGATCTTAAACATACGCTGGAATTTATAGTGATTAATGCAAGCATTTTGTAAAGTCTACAAAGGCACATGCTCAAAAGCCAAGCAAGTGCTTCGAGGGACAAAATCAGGGCTTAATGCTCAAGCGCAGTGAAAGGGCACGAATCGGCTTAGTGGGGTTTACCTGACAACTTACTGGGTGTGGAAGCAGCACCTAGAAACACTGCAACTTCAAAAGTGAATTCTGTAAGTTAAAGCACAGCAGAAGACTTCAACCCCAATTAAAACTATCTTCTTTTTAAGACAGCAGCTCCACGTGCAATCAGCATTAATTACATCAGCACCTAAGATGCAGGCCATTTTAGCAGCTCATGCAGATTTCCGAGGTAAAAAGCTCTCAATCCCGGGTGCAAGTCCCTGCAAGCTGCTGCGGGCCCAGCCAGCGGCGCCCGGGCAGCAAAGCAGACAAGCACAAGCACGACACAGCCACAACCGCGAGCGGCTGCCTCACACCAAGGCATCTTCAGTCGGGTGATAGGACAGCCGAACTATAGGCTAGAAACCCCATCTGATCAATTCTCAGTCCCCAACCTGAGTGGTAATGTTTCTAATGTATTTAAAATGAATGCTGGGATCACTCAGGTTAGTTCAGCAGCCAAGTGAAACACTGTTCCCCTCTCTCACACAGGCTAGAGAAGTCTTTCCTTCCGCAGAGAGAGTTCTTGGGTGATGGCCAAGCACGGCATCTCCACAGCCGTGCTCCTAGCACCGAACTCGAAGATAACGCTGACAGGATGCTGAACATGTGAACTCTGCAACAGTGGCAGAACCCCCTGCAACAGCAGAAACCCTGGTGTGAAAGCTAGGACACCTCTCCAGAAGTTCAGGGAGACAGAAAAAGAGGTGGAGAACAAAAAAAATAAGCAGAATAAGCGAGTGCCAGGTAGAAAACAACTGCCGCACTGGCCCTAGGTCAGTTTGCTGCTCCACGTCTCCTGCAGGACTGGGACAACTGAGAAGAATCCTATTGTTTGCTTTCATTCTGGCTGGTCTGAGGCTAGAGTTAAACAGGATGTTGGTTATCCAAGATGAAAAATGGTAACAGAGCAGCCTCCGGTGACTGGCACAGCCATCCCTGCCTGATGGATAAGCTGGAGGACCGAAGAGCAGTGCAACTATGGTGGTGACAAGTGAGCACCAGAGGAGTGAGATGTCTCATTCAATTTCAAAATTAAATGGGGAGAAGCAGCAGGACTCATCTGACTTATTAAAAACAAAACACCACATGCATATACCTACAACTGAGAAGAGTCATGCATGTTTCTCCCTGTGGACTGTGAACTAGCCTAGATCAGCACCTGTGCTGCTCCAAATCCAGAGCTGATCAAAGCATATCAAGGCCATTTATAAGGCACATCAAACACAGGTGAATGCTAGCTATAGCCAAGATCTCTGGGGTTTCAACATTAGCTCGGGCACCTTTGGGCGCTGCAGGCTCTCCCCAGGATGGTTGCAGCACGTTGCTCCCATTATAGCCGAGCCCTCACTGTCCAAATATAGAAGCAAAAAGCACGGGCTGTCTAGGGGGCTGCCACTGCCTTCACCTGCTTGGGTGACAGTGGTACCCTGGGCTGCCAATGTTTGCTGACACCTCGGGCACTCTCCCTTGCTTAGTCAAGGCCAGTAGTTCAATGATTTACCCAGAATTAACAGTTTCCAGGACTTTCAGTAGAGAAAAACCATCAAAGCAAGGAATAAACCCAAAAAGCGCTACACCTTTTCTTTGTTAATTTGAAGCTTTGGTGGGATTCATTTAGAGTCAATAACCTCCTGACAGCCTCCAGTCCTCTAATGTACCCTGTGCAGCTCAGCAAAAGACTAAAAGGTTCCGGCTACCATAAGTTTGTTTGAACAGCTACTTGCTATTACACTCTCTTTACAACAAAGAGATCATCAGAGTAGTAAAAAAATAAATACTTAGTTTAGCTAGTTTAGCTTTTGCTTTGGTACACATTTTTTCTTTTTAAAACTTTAACATTTTTTTTATTTTATCACTGCTATATCATGCTGGCCAGTCAATAGAAATTAATTTTTAAATTCCAGTAACTCAAGTGTCAAACACACACACACACACACAAAAAAAAAAAAAAGCGCCATACATTAATGAGCTAATACCACAAAGAGAGAGAAAGAGAGAGAAGAGTACTGTCCTGAGCGGAGCAGGTATGAAGAAAAACAAAAAGGAAAAATAAAATTGCTGTATCTGATATAGTGCTTGAATATTAGTGCATATAACGTGCTTTCCATACAAGAAAGCAAAACAGCTTAACTCAATGACTTAGTTTTAATATCTGTTGTGTTCAATGAATCCTATGTTTAAACTGATAAACAATTATGAAATTGTGTCTACTTATTGTCAAATTAAAGAGAAACTTTTTTTCCCCCCAAACAGGAAACACAGAAAAGTAAAGTTTCCAGAATACCTGTACTGCATTTTCACAAAGGAATAGGTGCTCTTTAGGATTTAATATATATATATATATATCAGTGAGACTTCAGCTTTTAATAGGTTGCTGTCAAGCTGACACTCCAATTTTTTCCTCCTGAAGAATCATAAAGATATGTACATGATAAAAAAAAGACTGAATGGCTAACAAAACACAAACAAACAAGCAAACCACACACAGAATACATAACATTCTATTCAAGTTTATCAGCATATTGAAAGTATTTCTTGAGCTAGGACCCAAAACAACTTAATTCAATGAACATTTTCTATGGACTTCAGTCTTGTCCATCAGTAGCCTGAAAAATCTACCACTTTACAAGTTTTGGCATGTCTGAAATTCTGCATAAAAGACCAGTTATATTTCATATCCATACTGCACAGCTATCCTTTTCTAACTTAATGCATATACTCTAAGAAAAAGGCTCAAAAGAGTTTTGAATAATCTATTTTTCTACACACATCCGTTCAGCTGTGTGAAGCATCATCATCATATTAGTTGTCATAAGGGACGGACAGTTACAACATTTCAGCAGTCAGTAAATGCTATTTCAGCAGGTAAAGTGTTATCATATTTTAAGAACCAAGACACTACGAAGTGAAGAAAAATATACCAATGGTAAGATACCAAGCATATCGACACTGAATTAGTCCTTAGGAAAGTTAAGGGAAAAAGATATCTATTAATGTCTCCTGTGATGTTTGCTGTTTTATTTTTATGGTGATAATTATAGGAAGTATCTGCACTGGTATCTCTAGATAATTTCATCCTTTGCCACCCCCAAGACTGTTTTACACTGTGTTTCTCTAGCATAACAGCCAAGCAAACATGAAGCTATATGGGACTGCAGATATAACCTTATTTTCTGCCAAAGACAGGTTTGACAGTGTGGATGCTCCTTCCCCAGGTATTTCATGTTGCTCCCTCCACATCTAGGGCTACACACAGAACTGGACCCACCTAACTGCGAGCTTTGGCACAGAGGAGTAGCGCTGCCCTGGGCTCCCTCTGCAGTTAATGAAGAGAGAGGGCACTGCTGAGGATGCCAAAACTTGGGAAAGTGCACGGCCTCAGCTGAACTCTTAAGCACAGCAATTTAATTACAGGGTGAGCTGGGATGGAGCTCAATTCTTGCAGAATGTGCTTATCCTTTCATCACTCCACCTGCAGTAAACATGCAGGATCCCCAATGATTTGATCCCCTTCATAATGGGAAGGCTGGAATTTCTGTTTCCAGCTTCTACTGAACTTTACCTGCAAAAAAGGTAAAACCAAAACAGTTGGCTCAGCACCCCATAAAAGCTTGAACACAGGCTAGCTCCATTTAAGTTTAAAACAAAGGAGTTCCACTAGCCCGTATGAAACTTTTCACACCTTTGCTTTGATCCGCCAACATTAATATTGTTAAAGTTTTGGATGAGAAGCTGAATTCTCGTGACGCCAGGTGGGACTGTGAAAAAAGAAAGCTAGTTCTAACTGTATTTCCTTCATGATGATTTTTAGGTTGGCCAGCACGATCTTATTCTTGCACGCCATAATGTTCAGAGCATTTTATATAAGCTGTGTACCAAGCAGCTACGCACGATAGCTGGAGATGTGCAAGACGACCGTGCCTCTTGGGCAGGACCACGCACAGGGTGAGGCAGAGGACGTGCTAAGGTTACACCCATGCTTCAAAAAGTCACTTAATTCCCTTGAGATGAGCTTCTTCAGCTGTCATATGCAATAACACAATACTCTTGCATGATTACAAAATAATAGCTGGAGAGCATTCTATACAGCAAGAAAGAGATTAAAGTCATAAGTTGATAGATGCAGGCTCAGAACCTGGGCATTCAAGTCTTCAAATCCTGTGCCAAATATAGAAGACTGCATGGCTTCTCCAAGCAGCAGTTCAATTCCAATTCATATCCAGGAAATCAAATATACTATTATTTCTAATGTTTAGCAAAACTACAGCAGCTTAGGCACTTTGAAGAGTGTTACTAAATGTGACTTCTGCATCGTGATATTCAGAGATCCTGCGTATGCAGCAGGGAAGGAAACGTGAAAGATGGGGTTCTCAGAGCTTCAGATCTCCACCTCACTCCGCAGCTGAGACTCCAACACTATTAGTTTCCATACAGATCAAGGCATAAAAAAGTTTCCCCTGGAGATCATACACATCGACATCCTCCAGCAAACTTTTTCACCAAGACCGAAGGACAGGATAGCAGAGAGAATGAGACGTCTTTTGCCCAGTTTTCCTCTTCACTTTGGACAGAGTGCCAAGGAAGAATTTTGAAGATGTTTCTGTCAGTGATCAATACAATGCCCAATCCAGACAAGCCTGTGACTATACAGAAGTTATGCTCAATAATTTGATGACCCATACATGTCCACAGCCTATTAGAAAAATAAAGGGAAATAGGCAGAATATTTCTTTCTCTTTGGAACAAGTCACAACCTGATCCAGTGTGATTTGCGTGGCAAAAGACAGAAATCATGTTTTAAAACTGAAGACAAAAGTGACACTAATAAATCTCAAAGCTCTCTGTGTTACAAGGATATTAAAAGGAAGAAAAAGAACAGAACTAACAGTATAAAGAAACAAGAGGAAAATATGGGCAATAAGAATCATTCAGCTTCATGGGGCAATGGAATCTATTCCTTGAAAGGTTAGGTGGGTTAACTTACACTATTCCAAATTTAGGTCCTTTTAATACCAACTATAGTCTTCACACCGAAACAGCCTTTGTTGGTTTAACAGCCAAAGTGCCAGCTATTAATGACAAAGAACAAAGCGTTTGCATGAATAGGCCTTCCCTCACCGCTCCCCAGTGCCATTATTTGTTAATGAAACTATGCCTCCACCTGGCAACTGCACACAATAGCAAATTCCAAACACCCTGAAAATAGTCTTCACATCTAACATACCACAAAGGTTTGGCACGCACGCTGTTGGCGTTAATAAAGAAAAGATTAAGACTTTACACATGGAACTTGTTGCAAAGCCACATAAACATTGTACCTACTTGATGAATTAAGATGAAATGGAGCTCAGAGTCTGGGGTGCTGCAACTGTTTTAGTACTTAGAAAAATTATATATATATATATATATATATATATATCTCCATTTGCTGCCTGGTTTTTGAGCTAAAGTTTAAAAGCTAGAAGTGCTATTTGGTTGGGGGAAATAATATTAAAAGAAGTTTGTTGACCTAAGAGAAAGCACGGACCATTTTATGGGCTATTGAAAAATGAAATCTGGCCCAGCAGGTTGAAACTATGTTGGTATAACACAAGCTGCAAATATTCAGTTTTATTGAAAATAATTGAAAGAGACAGCCTGCACAATTATCTTGAATAGAATTCTGTGCTGTTGTTGTGAGCTGAAAACCATGCTTTATGGAAGGCTTCATATTCATAATTCCATTCTCCGACAGAAGAGAGCCAATTTATATAAAACACTTCGAGGCAAACAAACAATAACGTCCTAGGTGACCTTTTGAGAGAAAAGGCTCCTTCCTGACCCTTGCAATTCTGCATAACAAAATCCTTAGAGACGGATTTAAGAAGAAGCTTTCCTCCCCATGCTTAGCATTTACAGATGACTTTTTGTCACTCCACCTTAAAGGTCTTTACTAAGAATGAGAAACTATTACCACCGCTTTAGTCAGTGGGCTACCAAGGCTCTTCCAGCCCCTGTAAGGCAACAGATTGACCAGGAATTCAGCTCACAATTTCAACTTGCAAGTTGTTGTACCAGTGGGTCTAATTCAACAAGATATGTGAGAACATGCCCAACTATTTACAAGAATAGCCCTAATGACTGTAACTGGCATTATTAGCAGCTGGACCCACTGCTTCAGCAGAATAGTCTTTTCCCGGTTATGCTGTTCCCAGCCCTGTGATCACAATGACTTCAAAAATTTACACCAATTTGCCGCTAAATTGAACACAGAAATTATAGCCAAGACTGGAGGAACTTAAACCCTCAGCATTCACACCTTCACTCTTAGTTATACTAGATGTAACAGAGGTCTCTAAAATGTATTTACTCCCATTTGAGTCCTGGGCTATTATTAGCTTATTTGGACAATTCTAAACTCCAAACAATTGGAAGAACCTCACAGAGACATGGCTTTTTAAACATATAACAGACTAATCTGATAGCCTTCTATGATGGGATGACCAGCTGTATAGATGAGGGTTGATGTCATCTCTCTGGACTTCACTAAGGCTTTTGACACCGTCCCTCACAACATCCTCCTGGACAAGCTCCAAGGGTGTGGGATGGATGAGTGGACAGTGAGGTGGATTGGGAATTGGCTGGATGGCAGAGCTCAGAGAGGGTGGTCAGCAGTATGGAGTCCAGTTAGAGGCCTGTGGTGAGTGGCGTCCCCCAGGGGTCAGTCCTCGGTCCAGTCCTGTTCAATTTATTCATCAACAACCTGGATGAAGGCACAGAGTGCTCCCTCAGCAAGTTTGCAGATGATACGAAGCT
>JAUBNY010000666.1:1642741-1659922 GCA_032275445.1 Crypturellus soui | reverse complement strand
CACTGGAGATTGGAAGCACACAATCATGGCTACACGTCCGTAGTGGAAATAGCACTGGGGAAGCAGGGAACCATCCCTGCCTCAGAGTAGCCCACTGCTCAGCTGCACTGCAGACATTGTAAGCCAGGGATACACGTGGCACCTGCAGATCATTCTGGTCTTTGAGAGAAAAAATGCTTTTATCAGCTGCATCTCAATACTCTGATCGCAGTGTTTGGGGGGTGCCATTCCCACGTTGCACATGTCTGTACTAGAGGAGGTGCAAAGAGCTAGCAGGATGCTGAAGTCCATGCAGCAGCAATCCCAGTGCTCCCAAGGCTGAGCCTGCGCTCCCGAGAAGCTCTTCTGCTCCAGAATTCACACTAGACACCACACAGGATACCCACATCCCAGAGAGCTCCGGGCACTGCACCGGGTGCTTGGCTGTGACCCACTAGCAGCGCAGGTACCTTATCCCTGAGGAGATCCCTTGGGTGAAGGGCACTTGGCCACCAGGTGTCTCTGCACGACGCCTCGTTGTGAGGCGGCTGCGGCCTGCTCCGCTGAGGGGAACATGGCAGCCCCTTTCACTTCTCCTCTTTAGAGCTGTGTTTTAATCTTTCAACAGTCAAATAATGAATAGCCTACCCAAGTATTGTAACATTAAATAGCATACATTTTGGCAAATAAGAGTTAACATTTAGGTTGCCCAGGTGCTTGGAGAAACTACTAGCAACACAAGAAGAAGCCCTGTTAGAGGATGAAGTTACCTTACTTAACATCTCTATAACTACATGAGTCATCAACATTTGTTCTGAGACTTATAACATATGCTAGAAATATTTACGGCTAACATGTGTGTGATTGTATTGGTCCTCCCCGTTGCATACACATTCGTTTGAAAACCCCAAGTATGTACAGTTTATTTTGCTTCTTGCTACTGTGGAGGCAGTACATTGTCACCCTGTTGTTACCATGCTGTGTGCCTACTCCGGGTAGCATTTATGTTGTTAATAAAGATTAAGAGGAAATGTCCATCCCATGCTAATAGCAAAGACCCACCAATATTAAACCTTAGCAGATGGCTGAGGCTTTAACCGTGTGAACATTAGCTACTTACCAGACATATAAAGAGGCATAACTTCATCACCATATAATACTGAAGACTCTAGCATCCACATTTACACTTTACTTGACAAGAGAATGGAAGATCAATCAAGTATTAACAGCCCCTTGCTGTGAAATACATCCCTACCTGAATACATTTCCACAGGTCACATCGCCCCTATCTGATGGGAAGGAAGCAGAACAAGGATACATGCCCTGAAAGACTTTCTGCAGTTCTGTTATATCTCCAGCATGTTCCCAATCATACCTAATTAATTGCAATTCCCTGAGGCAGGAATCACTCCAGCATGCACACGAAGGGCAGACCAGAGCGAGGCTCAGGCTTCGGAGCAGCTCGCTCCCCATCACGGGCCCGCTTCGCCGCAGCCAGCGCCCCACTGCCTGCTGCACACGGCAGTGCTCTCTTATTTATAGGTGCTTCTCAGGACGCTCTAGTTTGCATTGGAATACATAATGACCAAGTTACTCTTCAGGGTCTGACTTCAGAATAACAAAGCGTTCCCACCCATCTCTGAACTATTTCAAGCTGCAGCTAATAGGAAGGATTTGCTCAGAAGACAGCCTCAAGTGGAACGAACCTGACCTTTGCACAGCCGAAGACGACTCATATGCTTCTTCAAGGGTATTTCACAAGTACCAGAAAGCACAGTTCTTGGTCATTCACACTAATACACAGGCATTTGCTTAGTATGAACCGAGCACACCACAGTAGGCAATGTTCAAAAGTAACACAAGCCTGAAGTTATCCTTGAATAATCTGTAAAAAACACAACTAACTGTATTTCCCTACTAGCTTGTCCTTCCCTCTTGCACAAAAACCTTTGCTCTGGAACAAAATACTAACAAGACCCATCCATACCAGTGTTTTACAGTGCTCCTGGAGGCTCTCCCTTTTCTCTCATCCCCCCGTTACCTTTCGGCCCCAGCGCTTTGTCCCTCCTGAGCGGCCGGCCGTTAACGGCTGCTTCACACCATGCACCTGTAACGGCCGCCTGTGACGTTAACACCGGCTCTGCCGCAGAGTCCTCTCCAGGCCTCTCCAATTAGCAGGTTTTTACTGACCCCCTTCCAGGATGCAGGTGGGAAGGAACTCTCTCCTGATTACTCTTCTGCTTGTCACATCTGTGTCGGGCTTTCCAAATAAAAGGAAATAAACTCCAGCAAGTCCTCACAGTGTGCAATCAAGTGTTGCGCTGTGACTCTTGGCCATCTTATTCCACACATGCATTGCACTTTCTAAAGCTTAATAACCCAATTTTAATAGGGGAATGTGGAGGGGTGTAAATTGCTATTGCATCACATGAGATGTGCTTATTAACTCATTTGTAATAGATCTGTACTACATTGCGGTTTAAGGATGATCAGATTATTCCAGTAAAATGCCTAAGTGGTGGAAGGGCTATTTCTGTCCGTTAATTAAAGACCTGACAGTTTTGCAAAGGTGTTTGTTTCTTCCTACCTCCCAAGAGAGGGCATGTGATTTACGTACAAGTTCAGTCAATGCGTAACAGAAACACAAAATGTACGAGTATGAATTGAGCAGACAGGCTTAAGAATGACAGTGAATATAAGGCATCAAGTATGTAGAAGCCTGTGGAAGAGATATAAACCACCTGTCTTTGTACTGAAGTACATACAGCAAAGACTTAAGATACCAAAAAGAAGGGGGAAAAGAAAAGCAAGAACCAACTTTCTGGTGGCAAGCGTAATAAGACACAAGCAGGCAGTTTGTCATAAGCAGTTTCAGAGAAAGGCTGGAGGATAGTCACTCATGAAGCCCTGTAAGCGAGGCTTACATGAGGACAATTATAGTGCAGCATTTCTACAGTGCAAACAGAAGTTAATTAGAAGAGGCAGTAACTTGACTTATGCTAGCAAGGTTGTGTCTACAGCTGCAACTCGAAACTGCATTTCCTACTCAGGCACCCACAGCCAGAGAATAAAGAACCTCCAGAGAACCCAAAACAAATTTGCAATCAATTACTTTCCTTTCCAGTTGGTTGCAAGGTGTGGTGGATGCAAGGCCTCAAGACCTTGCAATCTGTGCTATTCCTATGGAGGGCAGAGAAGAAGAAAGAAGGGTGGGGAGAGAGGGGGGCCTTCCATTAAGGCCCTTAAAAGTTCTACTGAAGTTAAAGGGGATTTTTCCTACATGAGTGACTAGGTGTCTTCCTGGTCCTTCCTCATACAGGAAATAAAAGGAAGTATGTGAAAAGAGGAAATCATCATCCTAAGGGATGCCTGCGGGGGGGGGGGGGGAAAGAAGGGGGGAAACATTATTTCTAGATACTCAGTTTTTCATAAAAAATACAGACCCAATAAAAGTATCTTCCTCCAGTAGATTTTAAGCTGCAACTTTGCTATTTATGTCACTGAACAAATTCTAGAGGCTTCCTAAGCCTTCTGCTAGGGAAAAAAGGAAAAAAAGTTTGTTACATGTTATTCACTTGATTTTTCTGCTGCTGCACATTTCAGAATGCCTATAATTTTGTGAGATTTAGATTCCAAATAATAAAACACCCATTTCTGCAAATAATCAGAATTTACAAGACTAGGTATTACTTGCGTAATTAAAGTTAAGTATAACATGAATATAATTACAACAAAATGTGACTAGAAAACAGTAAGTCTTACTGACTGTATCTCTGCCTGTTTTCAGTTTTTTGCTTGTCTGTCTGTGGTATCTTTTACATTTAGGTATCTCCAGAAGTTTGCTTTGAATGCCTGAAGTCCAGAAAGAAATTAAAAATAAAAAAAAAAAAAAAAGTTTTCCATATTTTAGTCTAAAGATACATAATTATCATGCTTTACAGGTGTGCATATCTTCTTGCAGAAACCATGCAGGATCTTTCAGCCTGGGACTGAAAGCTGTCCTCTAGGTCACCAAGCCCATCTTCTTGTTTTTACTGGATTGTTTCCTACAGTATATCATGTATCACTCTCTAATGTAGTTTCCATATCTTTCTAAAATTCTTAATTAAAAATAAATAAATAAAACCCACTTGTCATGGTTTTCCTGGGTTAAGTCTATCAGCTTTTGAGAAAATATAGGAAAACCTGATTTGAAATCCTGGGTAGGAAATTCCTGAAACATTTTCCATCAGTGCTTGTGAGGTGCTGATCCTGACCTGCAGGCCAGCTCTGCAATCCAGTAGCACTTGTCCAAACAAATAGTGCACGCTCACGAGAGCGCTTGTGCAAACAAACTATAAATATCACACCAGTGTTACAGGTTTCTCATTTGTTCATCTGCTTAAACAAACAAGCTTAAGATACATATTTGAACTGAGTTATCTTCCAGCCATTTTGCAGGGAGACTGCCAACACAGTTTATAGTTTTACAGGATAAAATTTCACAACATTATTTATTCAATCGATAACATTAATACAAGAGAACTTTCTTTTCCAGGAAGAGGACTAAGGCACTCTGGATCACTTAAAAAAACATACATTTTACTAGAGTACCTAACAATTTTGGCAACATACCCTCATGGTATCATTTGGAATTTTTTTGTTTTGCATACCTGTTTTTTTCTTTAAAGTTTTCACATATTTAGTGCCTAAAAAAAATGCACACAATAGATATCTACTTTTCTAACTGAAAGCTTTTTAGACAATGGAGGGAGATGGAGCTGAACAAATGCCAGAGAAACAAGTTCTTCTCTTCAGCACTTGCCACTGTTCAGATCCCAGCTGAGTCCGTTACAGAGTCAGGCACTAGTCCTAAACTTATAGAACTACTGCAGTAGTAAGATTTCTTCTCTTCTCCTACAAGTTGTAGAAGACCAATAGATACATAATTCCCCAATAGATTTGATACAATAGTTAAAAATATATATATAGTAACTTTTTTCTTAATGATTTATTTTATTCTAAGTACATTTTCCACACAGCTAAATTGAAATATTATTATATATGAGAAATTACTATTCTGTTCTACTTTACAAAAATAGAATAAAATCAGTATAACTCTTTACCTGCAAAAAGTTAAACTCATGCACATGAGTAACTATAATAAAAAACCTGAAGAACTAAACCAGTCAGATGCTGACCAACAAAGACCAGTAGCAAGTGCTTCAGTTCGGAGGATATAACACCCACCTGATCCGAAGCATGAAAAAGGAGAGTCAGTTGTTCTCTGTGATTAAATATATGGAAATATATTTCCTTCCTATGCAAGTTACCTCCACTCAGTGGCTTCAAACATTCCAACTTCTTCCAGTCACATTTGTTGGTGTTTATATTTAATCTAAGTCAAACTAGGCAGTTCTTTAATAATGCAAAACTAAAATGCCATTTCAGTGTGTCTGAAGACATTACAAATCAGGTTTTCAGAGGGGTTGGAAGAGGGATTGAATATGACCTTAACAAAAATAAATAAGTTCCTGCAGTTTTTCTTCTACTTTGGAAAAAACAGCTCTAGGTTTTCTTAGGATAGAAGTCTGTTAGTTTAATGTGATGTCAGTCAAAGTTTGCAGGCTAAAGGCCATAATTTGTTTATATTCAGTTATGATATTAACCAGTTAAGAGACTGAAGACCAGATATCTGCATTTCAGGAGTGGTTTTTGAGATAACACAAATGCAGTATTTGGAAAACATGCCTCTCAGTTATTTATCATCTGCCATTTTATCAGTATTTGTAAAATGTGAATGGATTAAAGGCATCAATAAACCATCCTAACACTTAAAAGATTCAGAAGTCCATACCTTAAAGCAGATTTAAAAAATAGATAAAATGGAAAAAAAAGTTTTAGTCCCAATCATTTCTCATTTTCTAATTTAAGAATTCATTGGAACTGGCATTGCTAACCACAAAATAGAGTAGGAAAATTGTAGGCTACTCAAGAAAAATGTGATTCTGATCTGCAAGGATCACTATTTTGTCACTTGTTTTTTATTATACTATCCATTCTAGACAAATAGTACACTCATAAATTACTGTGTTTTTAAAGTACTAGGTCTAACCTCCATCCTCTCTCCAGATCAAAAGCACGTGTATGAAAAAAAAAAATAAAGCTATGAGTTTGCCATCTCTTCTAAATATTACTCAAGAGCTGTACGAGTTCTCCCCCCCAACTTTAATGAAATTAAATAGATTTATGAACTCCTTTATACTGCCAAACTGACTAGCTACAGTTTACTAGCGCCACGGCCATGTCAATCAACTTCAGAGGATGCAACGATAGGTTACAGATGAAATTATTCCATACTCTGTGGTGCACAATTACCATCTTTGATTACATACCTAGGGTCAACTCCACCAAGGAGGTGAACACAAGTAGAACTCCATGGAAATCATCCATATTTTCTAGTTAAATTGAGAGATGGAATCTCAAGAGTCAAAAAGCATGGCACCCGTATACCGCCTTCTCCGCTTCAGCTCCCACATTGGAAGAAAACTTCATTATTTTTAACCACAGTTCTATATGGGCTGTTACCTTGCTAAGAAACTGCAGTAACTGCAGAATTAAATGAAGATCACTGAAGAAAATTATTTCATTATGTTAGGACCTACTGGTGGAATTGTGGGCAGTTACAGACTTTAAAAGGACATCAAAGTCTGATGTCCCTTTAACTTCTCAGACTGATTATTTCAACAGAACATACTTGGGGATATCTGCTGGGTTTTTGAAAAAATGTCTCATTGGACAAATATAGCTGTTATCCTGATATTTGCTAAGGAAAGCTATATCGTCTTCATCAAGCTACAGCAAGCAGCTGGTGCAGTGATTCATGGACAGCTTTAAAATTTCCATCCTAATCTTCAAAGTCTCCTGCATGATTTCAGCACTGACCTGCCCATACTTATCAGAAGCAGCTGGGGGTTATGGTCCTCTTGGTGAGTTCATACGTAGCATGGCTCCTTTCTAGGTGAAAACGTGGCCTTTTTCATTATTTTACCCAATGGCCTCCCCCTCAAGAGAAAGCCTTTCAGTGTATTTATATGGTATAATTCTATATTCACAAAACACAACAGCTGTGGCAATGCTGACAGTAGCCACAGGCTACACTCCAGCCCTCAAGGGTTATGCTGATGGGCACCGAACACAGACCTGGTCCATTACTGTCTCAGCAAGAACTGTCTCACTCTTTAATGAATATGATCACCCTTGTCAAACCATGAAAAGGCTAAGAAGTTTGCTAGATGTTGTATTCAGTGCCTGGCCGAGGTGGTTGGTAAAGTTTGCCAACTGCTTCTGCAGATTAGGATATACATTTCAGATTAAGCTGCTATGCAACTGTAAAAACAGCAAAGTGAATAGGCCTGCAGAGGCTTTGATCAAGTCTGTGTTTGAAACCTTGTCAAATGCTGAGCTTTTCCTTCTTAAACTGTCTTAAAATCTGAATACCTTTAAAGGAAAGCCTCCAAGATTCTCACAAGTTCAGTTTTGAGCAAAAAGACCATTTCATTAAGAGGAAAGTGGGGGGTGAAGTAAAGAAATATCTTCTCCCCTTACTTCTTCTAGAAAGAGAGCATCTTACTAGATATGAATTAGCTAGTAAATGGATATGACTCTTGATTTTGCTATAGAGGTGTTCCATCATCTTTAGAGCAAGTTATAAAGAAAAATAACAGCTCCTATCCAAACAATTACAGTATGCACAGATTCCAAAATTAAAATCAGTCTTCTTCAGATAAATGTCATACACAGCATAGCTTAGAAAGTAAATTCTCTGTGTCAAAACTAGATTATATAACAAGAGAGTAGGAGGCATGGTGTCAAACCTAAGAAGTCACTCTTCACAATGGAGATGGTTCGCTTCAGATGTCAACCACTCACAGAAAAATAAAGCAAAAATCATGTTGGGGGGAAGACAAGAGGAGAGCAAGCCAGAAAAAAAGAATTTGTTCTTTTTTATTCCTTCTCTCACCAGGAAGAAATGCTTGGTAAGAATGCACACACACCTACGAGTTAACATTTACCTCACTTAAAAACCCAGCTTCTCACAACTGCCCATTGTCACGGCAGTGGTAGAAGATGCCTTGCAATCCTGTATTAAAATATGCCCCCAAACCATAGAATAATCTGGTCCATTTTACCATGTGGACAACAAGCTTGTTGCTTTCCTTTTAACCTCAGATCCTGTTCTCAGGCATATCAGGAGGTTACTGTGGTTCATCAGCTCTTCCATGTGCACCTCCTTCTCTAAACAATTTTGAAGTGGGCCTCACAGCCCCTTTAACACCAACAACCTCAGTCACCCCGGCTAAGAAAACACATTTATCAAATCAGCTGCCATGGAGAAGCTCATTCATGAATCCGTAGCTACTCTGATTATCAGTACTCTGGAATGGAAATGCTACATTCATTGTACCTAGAAGAAAGAGCTACATTTCATAACGAGAAAACCTTTTCATCACTGATATTATTTCATTAACTAAACTAAATAATGAGTCTACAATAACCATAACAATTTGAAAATTGAGGGGCCAGACACATTCAGAGGAAAATGAGTTCACTGACCTGGCTCGTTCATTGAAGCTTTTCCCCTTTCATGATGAGTAGTAGTTTATTAGTCCCCAAGCTCAGTTCAAACCAGATGTTTCTGATTTTTTGAATCCAGTCTCATTGCAATGGCTTTGGTAGACCTAATTGTACACGTAGATTGGAAGCCAATCAATCTACAGAGAACTAGAAAAATTACTCTTTTGTAAACTGTATTCTTTGCTAAGATTGAGACACTCACTTGAGACACTACAAGTTAGATATTCTGTTACATTAATACTAACCCTCCCACACCCTTATATAAGGGAGACTCTCTTTTAACTGGCCTACTAAAGAAGTGGACCGTTACCTTGGAGAGGGGAAACATCTTCTCTTTGAGAGAAATTACAAGGTTTGCCGAACCAACCTACCATAACTCACTTATATTAATAGGACCTTCACATTTATGTTATCATAGCAAAGACAGAAATGACACATTAAAACCAAACAAATTAAAATATCATTCTCACTCCCAAACCCTAGATTGCATCATACCATAGGAAACTCTTCTAACATGACTAAATATTACTGGACCTTTTGATAATGCAGGACAAGACACATTACAAAAAAAAAAAAAAAATTACAATTCTGGTCCTCTTCGCTGTACAACTCCCACCTCACACTGTTCTGGAAGGAAATGACAACCAGATGCCCTGGTGACCCACTGCTCCCCTGAGGTGACCAATCCAAGGGTAACATGTGGTCACCTCATTTGGGAAGGAGCCAAAGCCTGTTCTCTTTAATTGGCCGAGCAGTCCCCTACAGCTGCAACAGATTAGGGACAAATTCTCTTCAAATAAAGCTGCACTTTCTTTCTTTTTCTCTCTCTCTTTTTTTTTTCTCCTTCCCTCTGAGGGGGAGGGTGGAAATTATTCCTCGAGACCCATTTGTGTGCACGCAAAAAGTGAAGTTAATAAAAGTGTCAGGAAAGCAAACAAAATACCATTTATTATTAAACAGCAATAAAAGACTGCACTGATGGGTATGAGGAATCAGGCAAGCAGGGAGCTCAAGGGAGAGGGACACTAGTGGAATCTCAGGAATCATTACAGAAGTTTGCTCTCATCTTGAATACCAGACCTGGTGACTTTTAGGAACACAGGGACAAAACATTTCAAATTTCAAATCCTAAGACCTCTCTTTGCAATTCTGCAGCTATCCACAGCTCAGCAAGGCTACAGCTAAAATTTGCTGCAAAAAGAAGCGTAAGGTCCGTGAGCCACCTCGGAGCGGGTTTTAATTCAGGCTGGCACGGCCTGACATGGCCTGCTGTGGCAAGGAGTTCGGTAGCTGATATGAATTTTAAAGGTAGAATCATCTCCAGGGCAGAAGCAGGTTGTTCATTTATGCAGAGATCTGCTATCTGAAAAACTCCTCAAGGAATTGCTATATATATTTAGTAAACATTCAGCTGGTTAAAAAGTGCTCCGCTATTCAGTACAGTCACAGCTTTTCATGAAACAAAACCCGTTTTCTTAGATATGGCAGAAGCTCAGTTTCAATGTAGTCCCTTTCCTCCTGTCAAACACTTGTTATGGTACTTTTCTTTGATTGCATAATCTCAATCTTGGGTATTTTTGAGAACCCAGGACATATGCAACACATCCTAAAGACATATTTTGGGGGATGGAATTGCTGTAGCAGATGCACACAACCAGCACCAATGGTTCTGAGCCTTCCAAAAGATGCCGGACTATTCTTGTTCCTCAATTCCTTCCTTCAGATCTTCCCAAAGGTCTGCAAAATTTTAAGAGAATTATCCATAAAGTCTCATGTAATCCAAAGATTCTTGTTTCTACTTAATGTGTCATGAAATGTCATTTTCCTTACAGCCTGTTAGGTAAGTGAGTGTAACATCACCTCAGTGTATGAGAACGACCACATAAAACTAACATTCTTTTTAATCATCTCAGAAAAAAGACAGTCAAGTATGTTACCCTTTGACCACTACACCTCAAATAATCAAATATTAAGAAAATATTTTACTGAGCAGAGGAATCTCAGCCAAAAGCTGAAAGCTCCGAAATGCAGAACAAGTATCTGTATATAGGTCAGCAGTACGAATCTTTAGAGCCCACAGAAGGATTTCAAAGTGCTTGGTATAGAGCCTTTGCTTTAAGACCTTCTCTGTCCTCAAAAACGTTAGAAAGAAAAAACTCCTCTTGCTTTGGGTTATTGGAGGATTTAATCATCCAAACTCTTACTAATTAACTGATTTGCTCATTTCCCTCAAAATTTCTTCTTGAGAGGGAGGGGATTAAAAAACAATGAAGGATGAAATAAGTCTTTGTGGAGATAAAATCTTTTAGATTTGCAGTGTTTCCAAGAGACCTCTCTAGTTCTCTCTGTCCACACATGGAGGTATTTTATTTTCCCCTCACTGCATACATTAGAATTAATTGGTTTTGAATGTACCACTTATATGTACACAGACACTAATAAAATTTTTGAATTACTTCATTTATTTTAGAACAATGCCCAGAGTTGCTGCAGTCTCAAAGATGATAGGCATTTGTTGTGTATTTCATCACATAAAACCCAAATATCCTGTATCACTAAACGCAGCCTTTTCCTCGGGCAGTAAAAATGGCCTTACATCACTTTTTGAGGAGGATACAAAAGGGACAGGAATGGGATGAGCCCAGCGCAAGCTCTTGCCATTTTCAGATTGTTCCCATTCCCTAAGCAGAGAGAGGAACAAAAAGGGCTCTCTGTGCCAGCAACATCTGCCTCGGTGATTTAACCACGAGGAGATGAGATCCTCTGGATGAAAACCCAGAGCTCCTGTATGCGGAGATTTTCTTCTATTCAACTAGTCTACAAGTATTTAATGTTGAGGAAAATGACACCCAAAAGATATTTTATGGGCAGCCTTTCTCTATTTATCAAATGTAGAACTACGTAGTCCAGAAGCACACTAGAGACAAAAGCAAAGTTAACAAACAAGAACAATGTAAACATATTTGAGGACCTTCCCCTTCCTATTCCTGATTTACCTCACACACCGAACTGTTTGCAAACTCCATTTGATGCCTGGGCAATTGAACATTTGCCTGTGAAACTGCTGTGACAAATCTATTTCATAGTAGTGTATAATTACAGATTTTCACAAAAGATTAAGTGATAACAGTGTTGGGTTATCTTCTCATCACTTATCAAATATATATGATCAGATATATATGATTTACATTAAATAAGTCAAAAAAATGTGCAGCTTTACACCCCTTGCATCCCGCAGCTGTGTCCAAGAAATTCCCACCTAGACCCTGGATATTGTTTTGACCAGTTTGGCCAAACTGCAGGGTTACAGAACGGCATAACCCAACACCCCGTCGTGTCCCCAGGGACGCCCACAGCGAGGATGCCAGGCGGCCACCTGCAGCACCGGCTGAGGAGGCCTCCTGCGCTGCCCGGTCACAGAACAACCCCTGTGCCCTCCAACTTGCTCTGCATTTGCTATTTCCATACTTCATTCTTTCTATCCCTTCTGGAACTTCTCCTGTACGGTTGGGTCACGGTACCAGAGACAGAGACTACGTTTTGTTGTTGTTCTTGTTTTGTTGTTTGTTTGTTTTGGTTCAGAACGATAAGATTTCTCTACAAATGGTTATCCTGCATACATTTGACCCATTTTCTAGAGCAAATAAACCCAAAGGTATGCAGATACAATCACACATTGAAAATATTCTGCATTTAATATTTTCAGATTCTTTGCAAGAACAGCCACCTTTTTGGCTGACATTAATGCATAAAATACAATTTTGGAAGCAATTCATTTTGAATAACTCACAGTATGTGAAAGTTGGTGTGGGTTAGACTCTATTTTTAACTATTGCCTTCTCTATTTTTTTTCAGTTGTTGCACATCTTTTTTCTTTTTTTTTTTTTTTTTTAATACTGGGTACCAGTAAGATGTACAAATGATTTTGTAATGCTTTGGGGCTGATCATATAGGATCATTAAAAATTTGGCTCTGCAGAAATGGATATTAAGTTGCCTGTCTCAGTAAATAGATAAATATGCTACCACAATAATCAGTATAATCCTTATGTCACTATCAGTAGTATCCAATCTGCAAAATTCCTGAGGCTTTTTTCAGTCTCCCTCTTCCACGGGCACCATGAATAATAATTCTACTGCAAGAGGATTTAGATCCTGCCACCAGGCAATTGTGTGCGAAACGTCCAGTGGCTTTGAGAAGTCACACACAATGCTAAGCACAAAGTCAGAGCCAGCTGCACATCTCATTTTGTATTGGCAGGGCTGGATGTTATCCTTTTCCGATAGAGAGAGGCAGCTCAGGTGCCCAGGGGTGGCAGGGAGGGCAGCAATGCGGGACGCGTTACCCACCGGTCCTGCTCCGAGGGAAGGTTGAGCCGTGACCGTTCCTGAAAGCCCAGGTGACAATCGTCAGAGAGAGAGCTGCTCCCTGCAATGGTAATCCTTCCTACAAAAACATCACAAAGAAAACCAGTAGGCAATTCAAGGTAACTAATGTTTTATAAAAAAGTAGATTGGGAAAAGGGATAAAATCCAAAAGTGCAAAAAACTAGTACAATTATTCCATCTCGAATCCTTCTCTCAAACTTGAAGAATTCTGTCCAGTTCTGCTAACTCCTACTGCTGTCATATGCTATAACACAGGTTAGCGTATAAATTTGTATAAATGACAGAACTCTCTCTATAGAATGTCATTACTTTTGGCATAATTCATCAATCTATAACATTATAGGGTCATTAAATTTTATAGCGAATTCCAGATCAATTGCAGCTCCTGACATTTATCTAACTTGAATGCTACAGAATATACTTTTTTGTTTGATTCGTATCTGTTACCAGTGAAGCGGATGAATACAGCCTTTTTCTTTTTTGGTGACAGAGGGTCTGTTCTTGACATCTTCTTTTAAAGTTGAGCAGACAGTTTCATTCAAGCTGCAGTGCTCAGCAACCTCTGATATTCTTGCAGGATCCAGCTGCTCTCCTTTTGTTAAGGGACAGTTCAAATCTCTATTATAAACCCTTCTTAAAAAAAAAATAAAAAAAAGGAAAGTTTAAAATTCAGCCATGAAAATTGCTTTGGGATAAACCTTTGCAAGCTGAGTTCTAGCCACCATTTTTCTACCCCTCGTCCCCTCACCTCTTTTAAAATTTGCATTTAGATTTTTTCTGCCTGGAGATAGAGGAGGGGAAGAGAATAAAAATACCCCATCCTAAAAATAATAGGCATACATTAATCCATCAGATATCGGGTATGTTGTTCCCCTATAAAAAATAACACATCAGATCATTTATATTTGCAGCTGTCAGCCCCCCAGACCTTCACAACATTAAAAGGAAAAAAAATAAAAAAAACAGGTAAGCTGATGTTCAAGGTCATACATGAAAAAAAGATTCCTCAATTCCCCTCAGCAAGAAGCTGTCTTTACAGAAGCCAGTGGAACAACCCTGGGTACTGAGGGCTATAGGAAATAGTCAGGATTGAACATACTGTAGCAAAATATTTTAATATACTGCTTTTATCAGTAGCAGATCAATTCAATTACATATACAGCACATGTTATGTTTCAATAGATCAGAACAAACCATTATAAACTGCGTTTCAGTGCCCCTGCTCGTTCAGTAGAGAGCCCGTTCTCCACGGATGCAAAATGAAGCTGCTAGGAGATAGACACAGTCAATTGTTATGGATATATATTAAAAAAAAAAAAAGAATTAACAATACGTGCTGTCAATGTGATGTATTCCCAGGGACTAAGTGCTGATACCATCAGCAAACTATGTCAGTTTTAGAGTTGGCTTTCACTTGTGCTACTAGTGCTTAGTTATCAAAAGCAATCTCCAAAGCCTTGAGCCTATGGATGGGAGTGTAAAGCTGGCTATCCCAGTAGCCGCTCTTAGCGCCTGAATCATTAGAATGTGCTGGAAAGGGTCCTCAGCTTTAATCTAGAATTTCCATTCTTTTGTAGATTTCATTACGATTGTGCTTGGTCTTAAGACAAATGCAAATTTTATACTTGTTATTTCACACTTTTGCTACCACATAAAGATGCTAAATGGTGAAATTGTCAGAGTTAAAACATTCACAGAACAAAAAGGGCTCACTGGGCTTCAGAACAAAAATTCTAAATTCTAAAATCCCTATTTGCCAATTTCAGAGACCTCTCAAGATGTTCCCAGTTGTCAGCATGTGAGTAGCTCTTTATCTGACACACACACTACGTCCCTAAAGAAGTTATTTTTGAAAATTCCTATGAGCCAGGTGGCATGGTATTCCCTCTGATAGCAGCAGCATGGCTTATATCAGGGTTATACATGTAATATACAATATGCAGCTGTGAAATAGTCTTTCCAAACCAAATTCAGATCATAATCAGCATATACTTTGTCCCAGGCAGATCTTGAGCCCTTTTATCTCATCAGTCTTATCACTGTCAACAAAAGTGAATCAGCCTTTTATAAGCGAAGTTCTGTCTAACAATATCTTGCAGTGAGTTCCGTTACTTACTTTAAGAACATGAACTTCCTATTTTACATTTATACATCATTATTTTGAAAATATGAAATATAAACTGAAGCATTCTCAGCAGGATTCTCCTCACATTCCTTCTACAGCAGACAGCTGGATATAAAATCCTATTTGTATCTTTTCTACCACTCCCATTTACCAGATTAAATCATTACATGCCTTCTAGAAACGGAATAGTCCTCATAACTCTTCACATCTCTATCATTATTTACTCCTAAAATTTAAAGTCATATTTTCAAAACATACTTTCTTCCTTATGGATTTTTACTGAAACTTGTTCACCTGTGATGGAAATGTTAACATATTGTTAATAGAAGTTAAGTGCTAAAGTATTAAATGTAATCAGAAGGCATTTTCATTGTGGAATAATTTCTTATTTTTTTTTAACTGCTCCAGTGCTCTTTCTCAGGTTGTTCTAAGTTTTGCACCTGGAATTAAACCTGGCAGAATGGGTCCACTGAACAGACTTGAACTTTAACTATGGTATCACAGAGATTTTTCTGTGAAATTCTAATCCCAGAATATTTATGGCTTTCAGGGGTAAAAGCATATTCCCAGGCATTTTCATCTGCAGGAGCTAATACGGGACAAATTCTAGCAGCTTTCACCTTCCACATAAAACACACAACTCCAGAGCACAGAAAATAGTGAGCGTGATGTTCTGTGCATGAGGAAAAAGGCTGCAGTGCTACAGCACGGTGTGCATGGCACACCAAAGACAAGAGCATCTCTGCTTTTCCTTTTGCACTAGAATATATGAGAAGTGCACTCTTTTGCTAAGCTCAAAGAAGAAAGTTGCCAATTAAAATAGGGGAAATAATTGCTTATAATCAGGAGGGAAATATATAATAGCATGCATATGTATATAAATGCACACTATAATTTTATATATAACATATATTTTTAATGTTTTTGATAAAAGTAATAATTTGAAAATCTGTGAGTACACTTGATTTGTTTAAATTTCAGCAACCTTTGAGCCAAAGCTTTGCAGAACAGGTATTCCTCAGCCCAGCAACACAGCATGACATGAAACACAACAAGCCGATGCTGACAATTAAGCTCATGTTAACTTTCCACCAGAAAGCCTGGGTCGGGTTCTTAGAGTCTAAGCCTTGCCACTTGTTTGGGCTAAATGAACTGTTCCTAACAGCTCTAATCATGATGTACAACACGGTTTTGGCCATGGCTGTTTCCTCTCTGTCAGACATCCATCCGTAGCTGCAGTTGGAGCCCATGTGCATGAGGAGATTGATTTCTTGACATTTTGTCAGTGCCACTTCTCCCTGCATGACTGCTGATCTGATTAGAAAGAGAAATTTGCCTTGGTGAGAGGCATGTGTTCCATTTCCGGCCCTTGGCAGCGAGGGGCTCCGCAGGGTTCCTGCAGCAACTCGCCTGCAGCAAGTCCCCTCCCTCCCTGCGAGCCGGGGAGGAGGAAGAAAAGTTGTTAAAAAAAGAAGAAAGAGAGAGAGAGGGAGGAAAATTCAAGTAAACAGCCTGAGAAATTAATAGAGGCTGGGAATAAATCTCCATCCTAATCCCTTTTCTCCTTTTTTAGCGCACATCAGATTACACTAGCCTCATTTTGATATTTTCAGCACAGGATGGCACATAAATAACAAAATTTGAATGGAAGGGGAGAGAAGAGGCAAGGGAGACAATGAACACCCATGCTGGGACTTTTGCAACAGCGTGAAGCAAAAGCAATATTTTCTGAGTTTGTTATTGAGCAATATCAGTGATATCATCCCAATTTCTCTTGCTGAGTAGCTGTATAACAGCCTGCAGAAAATGGGAATAAGACTCTAAGCAACTGTCCCGATGACAGTGATCATGAAGCCAGGAAAGCCAGGCCACTTCCAAGATAACCCTCACCAAACCATCTTTGGGGTTTAACACAAGCTGCTGCAGCCAGCAGCTTATTCCATCATGTTCCGAGAGTAAAAATTATCTCTGAAAAAGAAACTGAGAAGTGCAAACTTGTGGGAGACGGGCTTGTGGAAGCATGAGACCACTCAATATGAGTTAGCAGCAAGCTCCGTTTATTAGCCCGAATAG
>JAUBNY010000666.1:1622767-1634887 GCA_032275445.1 Crypturellus soui | reverse complement strand
AGATAAATCTGTGGCATCTAAATTAGCATTTTTACACTATATGATTTAACTGCAAGTTTCCTGTTCACAAAGGGCAAGACTTGCACTTAGAGAACACTAAATGTACTTTTAATGACAGGAGGTATTATTTCTTGATATAATCTTATCACATTTTTGGTCATTAAAGAACACAAAGTGAGCGTACACGTTTGTTTGTTTTTTTCCCTAATTAGGCATTTAAAACATTAAAGAGAAAAACCTCAAGGGCTTTCACATTTGAGATGTGAATGCACATGAAAAATGGATAGATTAAAATAGCAAAAACTGAAGCATCAGGCAAGATTCTGAATATAAGCAAGTTCTTAGTGACAAGCAACACAGCACTCAAAAATAACATATAATCACAAGTTAGTCCCCACCTTTCCTGCTACACAATCTAAGCATGTGTCTAGTTTGTAATTCATGAGATCTTAAATGAAATGGAGGATAATCTCATCATCAACCAGATAATCTACTTTTATTGGAGAAAGGCACACATTATTGGACTTGTATTTCTGCTACTGAAATTTGTTGAGAGAAACAAGAGAGTTAGCTAGGGGTATGTTTGGGCAGAGAGATGATGCACAGAAATTCCTGTTTCATGGAGCAGACCAAGATGAACTGCCCTGAACAGACTAGGGATGACTTAAAATCCATACGGGGAGGCTGAGATTCATGGGTGGACGCAAGCACATGGAGCCCACTATTTTACAACGATTTGCCAGTCCTTTTAACTGACTGTGAAAGGGGCTATTGCAATTACAGACAAGCATTTAATTCTTCAAAAAGCCCAATTTCTCCTTACAAGACAATAAAGTACTTCCTTTTGCAACAGCAGGTAAGCACTGAAGGCATCCTTAAAAATCTAACCCCAATGTGCTACTACCTACAATAAACGCTTTCTGCCTGGTACCAGGATGTTGTAAAATGTCTAATTAGAGCTTATAATAGTGCTGACACCTCCACAGCACATAAAAGAGGACTTTTAATTTACAAAAGACAACTCTGGTTGTCTTGATTTTTACTTTTAATTAGATTGTAAGAGCTAGCTCCATGGACTGCAGATTAATATTCCATTAATTTGGCTGTTAACCACATAAGAGGTATTGGTTTAGGGTGCAAACAGATTTGTGAGGCACTTTTAAAAGCAGTATTCTAATATTTTGAATGGATTTTTAATACACAGTTTCATGGATTATTTAATTCTCTAATGAGGTAGAAAGAAATATTAAAGACAATATTTTCAATGTCAGATAAATGACTCAGTTTAACAAAAAAAGAGGACTTTTCTGTTGATTTTCCTTCTAAGGGTACCTTTAACTGCCTAGATTTTGGAAGTGACTTTGTGATGTTTAGGTTTTATATTGGTGCAATAATTGTGCGCAGTAGGGTACTGTACCTAGCTATGAAAATCATTTAAAAATGAAATAAGAGGCATGGTGAAAAATACAGAAAAGTCAGTTGCCCCAAAGGAAATAAAAATAATTTTGAAAGCAAAAGTGTTTCTGTGGCAACATGAAGTTTAATAAGTCAAAATTTGCAATACTGGTAAGCCATACCCTAATGACAAGTAACTGCATGAGTTTGAGTAAGAGGACTGGTGGAAATTATAGTCCTAGAGCTGCCTCATGAAATCAGAGGAAGTGAGCAATACATGTCTGAGCACTTAATAAAAATCACCATCCAGCTCACAATGTGTAACACAAGCCCTAAAATAATGGGAAACCTCCACTGTGATACGTGAGGGACTTAGTGTGTCATTTAGCATTAGCACTTGCCTCAACTGTCGTCTGCTTCAAACAGCTCAGAGAAGGGGCAGCTCCAGACACAGGTCCTTCTTTCTTTGGTCCAGCACATCTGGAAGTGGGGAGGAATCGGCTTCTGCCCCTTTCTAGCCCTCCTCCCAAACGGGATTGCCAAGAAATCTCTTCATCTGCCGCACTGTAATAAAGATGCTTGAGACAGAGAAGCTCCGGGTGCAGCTCCGCAGTACAGGGGAATGTGCAGGGCCTGTCCAAGGCCACCTGGAGACACCAGTTCACATACAGAAGCAAAATGTTTTGCGAAAGGAGGAGATGTTCAGGAGCAGAACGTCTGCCTAGGATATGGAATGGAATTTAAAAAAATATGGATGATAATAAAAAAAGCAAACTTTTTATGAACCATTTTCATTCAGAAATTTGAGTGAAGCTAGAGAATATCTCAAAGGTAAAATCCTGAGCTACTGGGAAAAAATGAACAAAACAACAATAAACCAGAATATTTCATCAGAATTATTTTCATCTGCTTTTCGGAAATGCCAACTCAAAGCGTAAATTAAACAACAAAAAAAAATGTCCTGCTTTAGCGAACCTTTACACTCAGTGTATTGCACCCCTACAGATTCAAGGGTTCTGTGCAGCTCTTTGCTACCTGCTCTTTCCTGTTCCTTCTCTAAAGTGAATCCTGACAAGTGTGGAAGAAACCACAGTATGATATTAACTGATAGAAAAATCACAGCCAGCTCATTTTATTCCCCTGTATTCCTGCCCAGAGCTACAGAGATTTCAGTGTATGACTTAGGGCCACAGAGTTAACTATCGCCTTTGCCGTGTGTACAGGCAGACCCGTTCAACAGGACTTCTCTTCCAAGGATGACTCAACATGGCCCAGTCCATATCAGAGGGTCTATTAAGAACTGCAAGCGACTAGCCTTACATTTAGGTGTATGTATTATTGCCCAGGTAAACATTTCTTATAATTGTTGTTCCAGAAGTCAAGAAAAAGGTTTGAGTTTTAATAATTTAAGAACTCACTTACCTAGTCTATAAGACCTAATTAAAAATTTAGAATGCTCATAATGATCACCCATTCGCTTCTATGGGGAACACCAGAAAAGAGACAGGAGACAATTAAATATAAATAAATTAAGATTACTGAAACATTCAAATTGTGATGACTGTCTGTGTGGCTAACACCAATATTTGGACATGCATCATCTTCTACAAGGATGGCACAAAAACTTATCCCCCACATATTGTCAAAAAAAAAGAGATCTTTAACAGAAGTCATCAGCACCAAAACACAAAGGTTAAAAGTATATAGCCAGTGCAGAGCAATAATTCATGACAGTTCACATTTTAGAAGCTAGAAAATACAATTCTTGAAGACCAGACTGAGAAGTAGGCCATTCCATTAGGAACCAAGCAACTTTCACAGTTATACTGAAATAGACAATTGGACATTTGTACTTAAGACATATGAAGTAGCCTTAAAGTGGGACATTAAGAGATGAGACAGATAAAGTACTTCCTCAGTTTCTGGTTTTTCAGTTTACAATGTTGATTATTTCTGAATAATGGAAATGCTTATTCCAAGGTTTTCAGAATGGACAGATTCTTCTTTTTGCAGAAACTGAAGAAAGGATAAAACTATCCATTCTTCTTCCCTGAAGGTTCTAATTCCATAGATGTATGTTTTTAAACTGGCTACTACTACCTAGCTTTTACTTTTACTTAGATTGTTAAAAACAGATTCAGAAAAATATCTTGCAAAAGATAACTCTCTCGTCTGCCTGGCCGTCACCTCCAGCAAAGCCAAGAACGGTAAGAAGAGAAACCAGAGCTCGGCCTAAGAGGTCCACCTGCATCAGGGAAGGCACCTGTGGGACTGCGGGATATTCCAGCCCTGACCCAACTCTAACCTGGACAAAACGGCTGCCAATGTACTTACAAGACTGAGTTCTGGGAAAGGGTCGTTCAGACTCGCCTGGAATAGAGTGGCGGCAAAGAGGCAATTTAAATCGAGGATCACACTTCATCTTCCTGGCCGCAGCGTAATCCTGCAGGAGCCACGGCCTGCCCTGCCTCCACGTCCTCTTCCTTCTGCCGTACCCAAAGGCACACCTCACACCACAGTCCCAGACAGCCCCAACCATAACCATTTCATTTATCAAAAACAGTGAGCAGAGTTAATTCCGTGAGGCCCTGTAGTTACATCTGAATCACTCAAACAGCAACAAGACACAGAAAACAGACTTTGCTCAATGCAGATACACAACCTGAAAGCTCTGTTTTCCTCTCACGTCCTTTTAGCCGGTTTGTGTTATCGGTGATGGCGTACGAGCACTGTACTCTAATTCCCTGACAATATTCCCTGCAAGATTGGCCTTTTTTACTCTTTTCTTCTTCATCAGAAACTGAAGTTTGATTCCACACAGGAGTGATGAAGAGGGCAGGAAGGGCCGGCTCTCAGGTGCCATGGCTCATCATCATACAGTCTCTGAAGAGATTTAAAATTAGTTATTGTATCCAAAAAGAAACACAGAGGCATTTCTTTCAGAACAACATGACAACCTCAGACAAACGGGTTTCTGCTCATCTTGAGTTTCTATGTGCACTCACATCTCTTTCAGCTTGCTATTCAGGACACTGCCTTTTAGCAGTACATTCATGAAATACACAGATACATTTGCATTTGGTGCTGGGCATATTTCTCTTTTGGTGCTGGTGATGTTTTGTTTTGCTGACATCTGCACGGCTTTAACTCTGAAGCTGGGATAAGTTGTTGGATAAGTACTTTACTCCCTAGGCCCTTCTACAGAAAATGACTCATGGTCTCATTCACAGCAGCCACATTTATTTTTTCGGAGATAGTCTATGTCTCAACTCATATGTTAGCCATGGGATGAGCTATTCACACTAGGATACTTCTGAACATGCCAAAAACAGAACTGGAGGCAATAGAGGAATTTAAGGACCAAAAGTTGACTCAGGAACCAGTACAAGGCCCTCCAAGAGTTCTCTCAATACAGGTTTGATTTGAGAATTAAATTCTCTCTCCCTCTTTCTTTTCTTTTATTCAGACCCAACTAATTGCTTCTATTGGGAACCGGTGTCCTAACTTTTGAAGGAGTCCCCTAAGATCCTTGGAAACTCCTAGCTTCATGATTCACCCAGTCACTATAGAAAGAGACTATATGTTTCTCATTGCTTTGCATGTGGCTATCCATTAGAGTTGGAGATATTACCAAACTCCTGGAGGATTTTATCAGTTTCATCTCTAGTCAGCTTGACTGAATTCTCTATAAGCAGGATGCATTAAAAGATGCATGTGGGATTACAGGAAAACAAAAGAAAGGAGAAACAGAAGCGGATAAAGAAAATGGTGAGGGTATTTCATATGCTGATACAAACATGACAGAAGTGTTGCCTTTGTTTATGGAGGCTGCAGCTCCCCTCTGGGCTCGTTAACGATTCACTGCACACCTCAGGATGAAGAACACAGAGCAGGTACACCAGCAAGCCTCTGCTCTTTGAAAGCTCCCTATACATTTTGCAGAGGCAAATCCGTGACTATCTTCCTCCCCAGTATTGACTCCCAGCCGTAAATAGTGACGTTCTCAGGGTCCTCACCCAAAACCACGGGTTCAGGCCAGCAGCGCTGACTGCAGCCAGCGTGTGCACTGCAGAGCCGAGGCAGAGCTGGTAAGGACTGCCCATAATTACCATTCCCCCAGCAGATCTGATGACTCTAAGGGCAGAAACGGAAAGGAGTATTTATTGTTGAAAGCTCTTTACTTTCAAGATTATTCAGACAGGTCTTTCTTCATAATTCAAATGCCCCAAATTAGAGGTATACGCTAATACTACTAGCGTCAAAAGGGTATTTGTCAAAGGCAGCAATGGGAACTGAAATTAGTCCTTAATGATTTTGCCATTACAAGACTTCTCTATTTTGCTATTGCAAATCATAACCCACAGTCAAATCACCAAAGCACTACAAAAGCAAGGGGCAGGAGCTCAGGAAGCCCTGGAATGTCACTGCTTTTGTCTACGGAAATGAAATGCCCTTCTCCAGTTTCAGTTTCTGCTGTTGAGAGTCAGACTGTATTTCAGCACATTCTGTTAAATCAATCACACTGTAAAATGCATTTACACACCCCAAAAATGTTGTTTTTCATGTAATATTAGGGTTATGATGACACAAAGCAAGGCCATTGACATACAGAGCTAATACTCTCATCTCATCTCACTGTTTGCAGAGTTATAGCCCGTACGGTACTTAGACACTGCATTATATATTGCTGCTTATCCCACACCCTCACCACAGCACCAGGGAAATACCGAACAGCGTGACTAGGAGCTGTGCCTTCTCCAAGGGGAAGGCCTGAAGGTGAATGTTTCATATTTACTTTCTGATTTCTGCCTTAAGTTTTGGTTCTGCTGCTATATGGGCTTTTATGCAAATTGCAAAAATCAAGGAAAACATATCCTATTTTTCCAGGAAAAACGGTGAGGCAGGATTTGATAGATTTCTTCAGAAAAGGGATAGATTTCTTAGAAAAGCTTTCAGTGCAGTTCAGAACAAGAAGTAGATGTTTTCAGATTAAGATTTCAGCTCTGCAGTCTTTGGATATAGTGTCACTTGCATTCTGGAAGAGGAATGTGATTAGGTGGAATTTGGGGGTATCTTATACACTATTGCCATCCCCCTGACACACAAGAGAGATATACTCAAAAGCTATCTGTTGTGTGCCTTTTATCTGAAAGCTCTGTAAAACTTGCACAAATTAAAAAAAGATAATAAAAAATAAAAACTTACATGAACAAATGGGGAATTTAATTAAAGCCAGAGGCTGAGAGTAGATTCTGAGCATTTTTCAGGATCAAGTGACCTGGAAAAAGAGCAAGAAACCCTGGAGTGGATAAAAGTGTTTACAGTACAAATGAGAAAAAATAAAGTTCAAATAACAAATTTAAGTAATTAAAATTAGAAAGGAAACTTCAAAAAAGATTTTTAAAGAGAAACTCTGGAAATTATATACCTAGTGATATTTGACACTTTATTTAGACAAAGACACATAATTTTTCCCTCATTTGTGCATACTTCTTCCCCTTCCACCGTCTTATAGCTGCTACACTAACTTGGACATGATTACACGATTACCGTTTCCTTCTACTTTTGATCATTTCCATGGCAGAGGCTCATGGCAGAAATCAAGAGAGAATCCTGCTTCAGAGAAGCTTTAGCCAGCAAAGATACTCACACCCTTGCTGCAAACTTACCCTTCAAGAGCCACGAGAACTGCTTCACTGAGTGCTGCTTGACATGACACAGACAGCATAAAAACCTCTGTGCAATCACTCCATGGGAATCAGAAAGCATAAGCATATTCCAAGACCTGTCAATTCTGTTTCTGAGAGAGACAAGTACATTTCTGACGTCTGGGGCCTGCTTCTTCTCCCACTGAAGCCAAAGGCAAACCCCATGGCTCCAGCAGGCCCACAGCTACGTTGCAGAGCTGGGCTGCCCTAACGGCTCCTTGACGCTGGGATCTGCCTCCGGAGCATGGATGTGCGTAGCGGAATTGCTGCCCTTCTCCAGTTATTCTAGAAGGTAAGTTGTAAAAATCAAGAGTGACAAGCAGCAATCGGAGCAAGAGCTACTCTTCTGAGAGGGATCAAATTAAATTTTCCTGAGATTAATTTTCCTTCGTTATTTCCCCCCAAATAAATGAATAAATAAATAAATAAATAACACAACAGCAGAACAACACATCTTATTCTAGTGCTTAACTAATTAACAGTACTAATTAGAGTTTAATGATAATGATAATTATAATCATATCCCCACGAGTCTACGGAGGCTGACACATCAGATGGATTGCTCTCCCTCCATCCTTTACAAACTTAAATCAATATCATTTCAAACCTGACAGGGTCATTTCATGAAAAGCGATCAGAGAGTCACCTTTAATTTATGTAGGGAACTGAGAAATGCAAAAGTCTCTTGAATGATGAAAGGAGAAAGGCGAATGCACCGCTTTGAGTAATGAAACCACTAAATGAAGCTCTTTGCTGTCCCATCTAGGCATCCCTCTCTCCATGTGAAGTAGTCGCATCTAAACAGCTGCATATAAACAACCCACGTCACTAGCTCTGTGAAACTACCACATGTCTATTAAAGCATATAATCCTAGAATAATTTAGGCCAGAAAGGACCTTTGTAATCCAAGACTCCCTTTAAAGCAGGGCTACTTAGCCAGTTTGCTCAGGGACTTGTTTAGCTGAAATCTCCGAAGACGGGGGTTCCACACACTGGATCCCTCTCCACTCTCATGGAGAAAAACCTTCTTCCTCATATCTAAGAGGAGCTTATTTTGTGTTACTCCATCCAGGAGAAGCATCAGGCACTTTCTGTGATAAGATCTGGCAGTGGCACCCTCCTGCTGGAGTCCTGCCTGGGTTGAGGCCTCTGCGGTGTTACAGACGGTCACAGAAGCTCGAGCCTGTGCCCCGTGGCTTATTGACATCCCCATCGCACAGATTCAGGCAGTCCCTGGCTCCAGCTACTCTAGCCCTGCTCCTTGCTGCTACCTTCAGCCTAGCAGCCCAGCACTTACGCGGCCAGCTGAGTAGGTGCTTGAGGCTCCCCGAGCCAGACTCCATCCACACGGCAGCTGGAGGGACTTCCTAAGCAAGATGCAGCCAACAGCAGCTCTGCTAGAGGCAACAGAAGCAGAAGCCTCTGGAAGGTGACCCTGGGCAGCAGGAGAGCAGGAAGCTCCCAGCTGAAGCAGATCTCAGATGATGCTCCCTGAAGCTCCTTCCATAAGAAGCCTGGAAAGTGACACCTCTTTGCTGGTCACCTCTGCTTGGGGAAGTGTCCCAAGGCCTCATGGACAAAGGATCACCTCTGCTTTACACGGCCACGCTCGAGCACTTAATGAAAACAGGGGAGAAACGAGCAGCTAAAAACTAACGTAACCTTGACAGGGTGCTAAGGTATAAGTTCTCTGTGCTTCATGCAGAAAGCAAACACATACAACAGGAGAACTCTGGAGGCTCGTGATAATAATGAGAACAACTTGTAAGAACATAAAATTCCAAGAAAGCAAAATTTTGAGCATCTGGAGGTCAGTTTTGAGAGAATAATTTTAATGATTTCAATGCCAAAAGTAGAAGCACAGTAGAGCTGAGTTTCATAGCAGCTTTTGTTGTTGTCATTAGCTCTGAAAAAAGGCAGAAAAATCGCACAGAGACAGCTACCTAGGGAACACGAGCTTTTAATGTATCTTAGTATCTTACCCTACCTTACTTTTTTTTCTTTTTCCAGTCATTGTAGATGCTCGAAAAAAAAAGAAAAAAATCTTAAGTTCAACTCTCCCATTTTGCAAGAAAAATTGTAAATCTGAACAAACACTTGAGGGGTGGAGACTTGTCCCTGTTTCCTGACCATCATCCTCTCCCTATTAGGAATATATCTTTCCCCATCTGTTATGTTAATTCCAGGAGGAAATCAAATGTACATTTCCACTTGTGACTAAAGCTCTGATCCTACAATTAGTTCCACACATGCTTAATTTTATGCATGTGAGTCATCCCATCTACATTCCCATATGCCAGAGTCTTTGTGGGACTGGTGCCTGAAATGAAACCATCATGAATAAACTTTATTTCTAAGCTGCAGAACTGGGGTTGGAAAGTACACGGAGAACTGAGATACTAGAACATGAATCCACAGTACAACCTAAGCCAAGCGCACACACACACACACACACACAGACAAGATTAGTGAATTCCTTATCCTGAAAAACAATCAGGCGAGTTGATGTTATTAATTAAGAAGTTTTAGTCTTGTTGCCCAACAGTTAATACTTTTCCAACAAAAACATGGCAAAATGCCTCATTTTAAACTGCCAGACTTTTGGATTCAGCCATGCCAGCTTTTGGCCACTACAGCAACATAAATCTGGTTCATTCCAACCTAATATGTAAAAGTGCTAAACCTGATACTACTTTACATATACAAAATAAAAAAAAAACTTTAGGGATCCATGGCATTAATGAAAATCCCTAACACGTATTTAGCATTTTACATTTGGAAAACACTCTGCAAACATTAACTAATTAATTAGAACTAAATATAACTAATTAATACACTAATGAATTAATCATACGATGCTGCTTAATCACACCATGTGTATGATGCTTAAAATGGCAGCCGCAGCTCAGCAATGAAACAGTTTATTACAGCAGTGGCAACCACTAGTCCTAGAGCAGAAATGCAAGCCAGGATCAGGCTTGGAGTTTATAAGAAAGCGGTAGGACAAAATTTAATAGCTCAAAATGAAATCTCTATACTTGCACTGCTGGACATGTCTATAAAGAATGGGCCCAGAATCTCACTCCACTAACACGTTTTTCGCCTGTGGGAAGTCAAGTGTATTGCACAACTGTTATCCAAAAGTAAATGTGACTTACTCCTTCAAAGTTCAATGGAACCTCACACTCTACGTAAACTGAAACTTCTACATCCTTTTCAAAAAGTATTTTATAGATTGATTTTTCTTTGTGTACAAAAAAACAACTGTTTTAGTAAAACAGCTTGTAAATACACTGCGCTCAGACCTGACAACTGGGCCATGAGCTGCTGTAGCAAACACTCTTCTGTTTCTCAAATTAAGCACTTTATTTGAGAAAAACAAAAGTATATATTCACACACAACTTCATTAACTTCGTTATACAGAAGAAATTTTGCACATCAAAATATGAATTTAAAATTTTCAATGTAGGATTATTTACATACCTTCTTTTCCTGATAGCAAAATTATCTCTGAGGAAATTCACCTCCTGTAACTACTGACAAAGCAACTTCAGAATTGTTATTCCAGTGCATATTCAGGAGCTGTTGCTGCAAGTATTCTGTTCAGCTCTAATTAGCACAGTTAATAAGATCAATATTTTCAATACTGAATGTTGCAATAAGGTAAAACATGCGTAAATGCCTACACTTTACAATCCCAGACAATACTTTTCTTGGAAAATTCTAGCCTTTAATTGAAAAAATAAAAGTTGGAAGGCAAAAGCATTTTTTGGTGTTTGCCTTTCTGATGAGAGGAAAAGAATTAGAACTGACACATCCATATTAATCAATTATTTTAGAGAAAAGTTGTATCATTTTTCTAATTGCTTTTCTGAGTACTATTTACAGACATCCAATGGCCTTTTCAGGAGAAATAAGCACTGAATTTTGAATCGCTGTCAGCACCCTTACTGTTGATTATATCCACTTCCCTTTATCCTCACCTCCTTCAAAAAAAAAGAGAAACAGGGAAGAAAAGCGGAGGAAACACAACCTCATGGAAATGTTTAGCACTGTGGCCTTCAACGTCGCCAGGAACCACCAAAGCATGTGCAAACACTGCGCTGTAGTCCCAGGAGCGCAGCAGGGGACGCAGCCTCTGGCCTGAAAACAGCAATACCCAGCCCAGCGTGGGGCTTTCGGCAGCCTCCTCCAAGCAGACGCTAAAAGCACCTGCTTCTGCCAGAGCGGATGACGGTGGCAAACACCTTCCTGGGAGCTTGGGACAACCGCAGCAGCTCCAAGGGAAGGGGAGCAAAATGCACATCACTCACTGTGCGTCACCTCTTGGTTCTCTCATTCCTGACCTTCATCTAATAGTACTAGCGCAAGCAAAATCCTGAGCCTAAAACATTTCTTCTTTCCTGGTATTTTTCTCTTCTTTTTAAAGAGGGAAGTTCAAATTTACACTTGGAAAGCACTCATCTATCCATCCAGCCCACCTCTTTGAAGACAGCTTCATTAATGAACTGATAATTCACTGTGCCTCTCCCTCTACAGAAATGTCAGTCAGGAAATTGTCGCCGTAAACCACCCTAAAATAATCCCCTGCTCATGTTGATGAATTATTTCCAAAACTGCTCCTGCAGAAAAATATGATCAAATATCAAACAGATACCACATAATTAAGCAGCAAGACACATCAGGGAGTAGAATATCAGTCTAGGTGCTTTATTAGGCTTGAGGCTGAAGGTACAGGCTGTCAAAGCAGAAAGAAGCGCATTATATTGCACAGCCGGTAACACAAAGCTGTTTCCTAGGGTAACACATCCTGCACCTGTTGAGGTGTTGCCACCCACTGTGTCCATTTGAATTGGTTTTCTTCATTTCCATGACCTTCTTTTCTACTCTAGTAGCTCAACTTCCGCCCCACCAGCATGTTAACCTAACCCATTTTCAGCATCAGAGCTGACAAGATATTTAGAGGCCAAAGCCACAAAAGAGAAGACAAATTTGGAGTAACAGTTCAGGGAACG
>JAUBNY010000666.1:1610281-1622667 GCA_032275445.1 Crypturellus soui | reverse complement strand
TCAGAAAAACTGAAACCAAACATGCCAATAAAGACTCTGCAATGGACCAAGATGGAGTAAGTCGATGCAACTCAGCTCTTTTCTTGATTATCTGCTTCCAGTTCTCATTTCAAAAATGAGTCAAATTCCAGTCTGCAAGAGGAATAAAATAATAAAAAGAGGACTGGTTTGATTCCTTGTCTGGACATATCATTCTGGCAAGATTAATTCTTTCTAAATGTGAAGCAGATACTAACCACCATTACCAGGAAAGGTCTTTTTTCCTTTTTTTTCATGAAACAGAGCTATATGATGGAAAATAACAAAGGCATTCTTCATTAAATACTATCACTCCACAACATGTGCCAGGAGCCCTGGGAATTCATCAGTCACCAGTGTGTTCCAGACAACTCTTGTAAACTAGAAGTCTGTGCCTAGTCTGAGCCGTGACAGCAGGCGAATGCTGGATGATTGTACTGAAGAATCTCAATCCAAAGACTGTACTGAGAATAACTTAGATTTATACTGTATCATTTCCCATTTCCATTATGTCACACGATGGATTTACAGGCTCCTGTACTCAATTGTCTATTCTTTTTTTTCAGTCTGCCACTGGAATGAGACATCAAATATGTAATGCCAAGGGTAGTCTGTGAAAGACACTAGTACACTGAATTCCTTCATATTTCATAAGTTTATTTTCCAGACACTCCAGTATATTCTCTCAGGCTGCTTGAAGTTGTAAAAGAGGAGAACAAAAGTAACTGGCCAGTCTTATCACAGAGCAAACTGTTACATGATAGACATCTTCCCCAGAGTAAACGTCATTACTAGGCATAATCTTATGACAAAAACTGCAAAGCTAAGTAGCCAAAAACTGCAAAGAAATGATACTACCATAACACATTTCCATTATAATTTTAATATTATATTTGCGAGACATCTTAAAAATTATATATATTTAATACTACTATATGTGTTCATGTATACATACAAATATTATTATAATATATTAGATACCAGATATGTATGTGTACTTATACACACACACTTCCTTCCATACTCGAAAAAACAGAATTTCTTGCTGCCTTAGCTGAGGAGAGGCTACATGCTGTGGTAATAGAGGTAATAGAGTTTCCTACCAAAGGACTATGACAAAGTGAGGGCAAAATAAGCCTTACTTGCTTAGGTCTAAGGTATATAATCACAGTGTCTAGTATGGAGACACTGTAGCTGCGGCTGAAAGGGGAAGAGCAGTTCCTTATAAAGGTCTCGCTCATCATAGTTTGCAAAGGAAGGATGTAATTTATTCTATGTAGAAAAAAGCTGATTCAGCTCTATCCCCAAACTTTTTGCTGCAGAAACTGAAACCAGAACTATATTCTTACATTTGCAAAGACATTAAAAAAACAAAAGTCCAGTTTGGCAGTTGGTTAACTACCAGGAATTTTGTGTTTGTTTGTTTGTTTGATGGTGGTCTATGCCTAATAAGCAGTATATTTTCCTCCTAAACTATCCAATTAAATTGAAACAAAGAACCAAAATCCAACCACCTCCCTCCCCATCCCGCCATCCACAAGAGAACTTTGATCTGTCACACTGGCAGTAAAATCAGCAAAACACCCGACCAAAAACATTCCTGTCACTCCGCTGCGCTACTTTAAATCGTCTAGTTAAACCCCACTCAAGTAATCAGTTAACATTTATTGGTCTGTTTATCCCCTAGCCTCTACAGTACAGGATCTCCACAATCAAATACGAAAATAAAAGCCAGGAGCCTAGTAGGACCGATGCAAATGCAGCGAGGACGGAACTGCTACAGGAGGGTCAAGCAGAACAGTACTGGGAGCCAAGTGGTAGCCAAAAACCTGCCATATTGTGCTGCCGTCACGGGGGTTTATGTTCTCCATTACACTGAATTATAACTAGAGCTGCTCTGGAATTTCTCCTCATTTAGACTAGAGTAAATTAGGCTAGGTTTTGGATCACAGGAATTAAGTTCATTGATGACTGAGCTTAGTCACTTCACAGAGGGGTATTGGCAGAGTCTTTAATCAGAGAGAGCTTGGTTCTTTCTTTATACATAAACTGCAGATCTTAGGGGATACAATTTTCTATTCTGTCAGTGATTCACGGCTTGAAGTTTGCTTAATTTTACCACAGCATGCATCTCATGTAATGGTCTCCCCTGCAGGCAAGACTTCTACCGAAAGTACCATGCTATTTCAGAAAGAAACCACTCTTATTTGCTTGAATTAGTTGGTTTGGTGCTTGAATAGCAATATGCACCTAGTGAGTTCTTTAAATGCTTGTTTTCAAATGCTTTAAATCATTTTTGGTTTTGTTAAAGTTAGAGAAAGGTTAGGTGAACAAGGAATATATAAGTTTTAGAATGGACTCATATCAATCAAGTATTGAAACTAGGAGCATATTAACCAACACACACGAGGCACATTAAAAAACAGACCACCAACTGATATTTCCAGGACTACTGTTTTAGGCAGGTACAGAGGCATCCAGGTGAGGGAAAAATCAAAAATAACTCAGTGAACAAAGGGACGGTGGAAATCCTCAGATGGCCTTGACATTTAAGTGTATTAGTTTTCAGATAAGCCATGGACTTTGGACGTCTGATAAGGGAATATGTGGGGGGAAAAAAAAGTTCTTACCTATCCTTATTCTCTACTTCCAGCTATGTAAAACCAAACATGAAAAAAAAAATCAAATTTGCTCATCAGCACTGACTTGTTGTTCTCTCTGACCCTTTCTTTATTTTCCAGGGACTGACTTCCTTGGTAGCTCTAATGACATTTAGAGACAGCTTTTTAATTAAGGTACCTAATTAGCAATTAGGCAATTAGGATTTTCACAATTACCTCATAGGGAAAGTGTACCTAAGTTCTACCTATGAGTAGGTATACGACTGCGTTTGAAAATCCATCAAACATGTATCTGCAGCTTTTTAAGCATCTGATGCCCTCAAAACTAAACTGACCACCAGACTCTAACTATTCTACAAAACCTTTTTTTCATAAATGTATACATATACAGAGGGAACGTTGTGTAGCCTTTTTCAAACAAGAACCACAAACACTGAAAAAAAAAAAAGAAAGAAAAATACAATCCTTTAAACCTCATAAAATTCCTAAGGAAATTAACTGTCCTGTAATCCTGCTGGTAGAAAAACGAGTGCCAGTTGCAAACAGTATTCCAAAGCACAGTAGCAAGAGTAATTGGCCTCCCCATCCATCCCAAGTTCTTGACCTTTTGTTCCTCATTAGGGACATAAAACATTGGGAAAACAGTTACTTTTGTCATATTTCTTGTAAAATTATACAAGTAGAACCTGAAATGGCTTGAAGTCAGTAAAGTGAATTGGAAAGGCTCCCTGTAGGGAAATGGCTAAGACAAGAATTCTTGAAATCCCCTTTTATTCGAGCAATAGTTACGGCACATGCACTTGTGCAATGTACTTCAAAGTATTAAAATTTTAACAAAGTGAAATAATAAACAAAGCTATAAACTTTAAAGATGGTAAAACATGTGTTACTATTCTGGTATTTAAACCACAGAGCCCAGAGAAAACAACAGCAGCTATACAAACACCTGATTTTGGAGACTTTCTGATCCTACTTTTCTCTTGAAAGCTCGTGACAGCGCAAACGAGCAGAACTGGCTAAGGAGCTTTCAGTAACAGCTGGGACCGCGCAATGGGAGCACCTCCTTCCTATATGTTGTTATCCAGGGGCCTGTTCCTTCTGAGTCTCATTCAAATTCAGGATCACAGGAAGGAGAATATCATCCCAGGAAAGCCCTACTTCTATTTGCACAACTCTGTAACCTTCTCATAAGACCCTTCTATTAATTTCGAGCCATAGAATTTAAGAGTCAAATAACTCTGGGCAGCATCTGGCAGCAAATCCCGGCATATGTAGTCATATATGTACATTAATATGTCTATTAATGTTGCTTCAGATTAAAGGGTAAAAAAATAATATTGATCATAATAATTTAATTAATTCAACAGTTTAACATTAAAATAACTGATGTGTCAACAGAGAAACACTGCATTACTTAGAAAACTTACACAAAGACATATGGTAAAGTTCTGACCTATATGATGGGCCATGAACTAGATGCATAGTAGCAGATTCTACATCCTTCCTTTTTCATTTCATAGCACATCCTTATTTTCTCCTTTTCCTGCCCTCTTATTTCAGTGTAGAAAATGCCTGATGCCTTCTTTAACAAAAGAATGTACATTTTAAGAAATGGGAAAAACAGGCCAAACTAAAAAAAGTAATCGGTTTTCTTTTTTAGCAGATTTATTTTCATCCATCATGTTTCCTCATAAAAACATCCAAGTTCTGTCTCCTGCCCACTGCCATGCATTAAATGACTCAGGCAATGAATCCGCAGCACAAATTTTGTATTTAAAAATCCTGGCACATTTGAAATTTCACAAGGAAATTACGCTGCAGACACATTTGTTAATTATGATTTAGGAACGGAATGAGAGAGAGAACAGAAATTATCTAATTCACTGCAACCTGTTCTCTCATTCAGGATGAGCCTCCTTGTGTATTTATGCAGAACAAAGGTAGCTGAATATTCAGAGTCAATATTCGCCTGGGAAAACTTGCCTCCATTTCTTTTGAAAAGCCACATAATTGCAAATGTTGATCAAACAAATACAAAATGACTGAAGGACCTCTTATACTTCTTTCCAAAAACGATTTTCCAAAAAGCTTTGCTATGCCGGGTCTTAGCTAGTTTTGAAAAATCTTTCTATTTATAGGTGGACAAATCTTTTCAGAATTCATCATTTGACATTTCAGCATGTATTTATTTATTTATTTATTATTTAGGTAACAGCTTCTTTGCTTTCTGATTATGAAATTCCACTTTTACAGACCAAGAGGCTTTGGAAATAACTCAACTACCCGTTTAATATATGTGATAAAGCTGTTGTATACAGACATTCTCAAATAGAAAGCTATAAACACGTAACACTGGATAGGTAACACAGCCCACATTCGTAAGTGGACAGAAAGTCTTTTTACTACAAGTAAAAACTGCCCCTTCTAACTGCTCGTGGCCCTGGAAATGGCGCTCACAGACCTCCCATGCAGCAACACCCTCTCGCCCAGCCTTGTAATTTTTTCCAGGTACTCTCTACATTAAGTTATTTCATTTCAGTTGCCCTGGGGACTTCTTGCTTACTAACTAATAGGAAGCTTGATGCATCATTACTTTAACATGGTGCTGTGTGACGAAGCTGTACGATTCTCTAGTAAATAAATTACTAATGCTGGTCTTAATAGACTAATTCTCATAGCATTCTCATATTCTGTCCTTTAGCACAGTTTTTATGCTTTATGTTTTCTTTAGAGTAAGTATTTTACTGGATTTCATTCATCTTTATAAAACAAAGAGTAGCTTCAAACACAGCTCATCTGCCTGCACTGAAAAACAAACAAACGAACAAGCAAAATCACACGGAGACAAGAAGCAGCTGTGAATTTGGCTCCTATCAAACAGAATAACTAACTATACATTCATAAAAGCCAAAAACAGGTCTGAGGTCTTCAAGAGTATAATTAAAGAGAAGCAGCATAGTAGACTCACTGAAGGGTACAAATGCTAGGTTTATTACATTTAAATTCAATTATTTAAATTTAAATTATTCAATAGGTTTATTAAATCATTTATTTAGCCCAGGGTCGTTCAAAGATCCAGGATTGTGCCTTGTTTTCATGCTGCAGAGCCCTGATCAGAACCTGCACCACGGCAGGAGATCCATTTTCCCATCCCACAGAGTACAGACAGGTCACATAAAAGCCTGTGGACTGTATACAAATCTCATTCTGTATCCATTCTCATTAACTTTAAATCCCAGAATATGTAGTTTCTCCTTATTCTCTATATTCTTTGTTTAAGTTCTTAATTACCACATCCACGGAGAGGCTGATAGCCTTTTCTCTCTTCAGCTCTGTATGTTGAGTGAATGGTTTAGGGCCTCCCTTAGAAAGCAATTACTTCAGCTAGCCACGATGCACTTTGATCTATTTGAATTTTACCTAACATCCACCAGCAATTTTGTGATTGACTCTTGTGTATTTCTACATAAGACAGTCTGTCTAAATTTTAATGATTTTAAACTCCTGAATTGTTTGTACAACTGTAAATGGTTTGACAGAGCTAACTGCAGGGGGCTAGAACATTTCTATGCTGCCAAATCTTATAACCCACCTAGATCTGGAATACAAGAATGACATGGCATTAATACCATGAACAAAGTCTCTGAGACTCACTTTCAGTCCCTCCTTTCTTTATAATTCTTACACCAACACGAGAACAGATGCACAGCAAATTCAGTAGCAGAGTCTGTAAAATATTTCTTCCTTATTGGTAAAAAGGAACAACATTGTTGGCATTAGAATAGATTTCTTCCCCAAAATACTTGTTTACAATATAATTGCTTTCTTCTGAAAACTGTCCTATTATCTATCCTTGGGAAGGAAAGAAAAATAGTCATTTTAGTAGTTGAAAGTACCAGCTATCAAGTACATTAATACCACATTTGATAGTCTGATACCGTACACAACATGCTCAAACTGGAGCCCTCCTGTGCAGCATGGTTCAGCGGACCAGAAATCCAGGCTGGGTACAGACTGGTAGCAACTCTTGGGATAAAGCAGCTTCCCTCTCAGTTTCCTTTTACAGACCCTGTAAGAACTGCAGTGGCCAAAAACACTTGTTTAAGTAATTGCATGAACAAATATGACAGCGTAAGGTAGGCCCACGTGTAAAGGGTCTTATCTTGAGGCAGTGAAACCAATAAAGGTTTTTTACTGTGTTTCCATGAGGGTGGGATTGATCTCCAAGTGCAACAAATGCATTGAATTAGATTAGTAAATTACTGTTCCCACGACTGAGCTAAAAGACAAATGAGTAGTTAAGTGAGAGCCTGGTAACAATATCACATCACAGGGTTTCCTGGTTATTTTCTTGTGGAATTCACATAGTGGAATTTCAAAGTAAAATTCTCCCTTCAGTACACACGGAAGTTTCATATAAAGTACATAAATCCTTCACAAATATAAAGGCTGTAAATCTATCTCATACCAAGGAACATAAAATGCAAAATTAAAGACACCCTGTTTTGAAGGCTGTGTTAAGATGAACTCCTCTTTTCTTGACTGAGAGTTTCATATAGCTCTCTGTATTAGTACATTTAACTATGCAACCATTTTCTTTAAATATGCTTGTAAAAATTTATTCTGTATCTTGATTAATACAGCTTATCTTGATTAATGGAGCATTGCAGCAAATCTCTGTGGGAGTATTCCATGTCAATATGAAGAAGCTTTTAATACAGACCTTTGAGATTTTTCACAATAGATGCTCATATATGTCTTAAATCCTGTGTGATCCATTTATACGCACAGATTAGAAATAACTATACACACTTTTTGTAGGCCTTTCTCCTGCTTCTGTCCCCAGTGACCGCACGGAACAGTCAAGTAGTTCCCAAAATGAAACACTCTACAGTCGAGACGACCTATAATGTAATAGGTTATGTGCTAAAGAAGACAGTATATAAATATTTTATAACGCAGAATACATGAAAATGTATCTTTTTTTAATTTGCTTTCTCATGCCATGAACAGAAGCATCTTCCCTTGTAAATGGATAATGATTCTGCATTGCTTGCATACACACAGATATAGATAAACATATTAATATATGGTAAGAGACTGCCACGATTCCTACATTTATAAAATTTGTCTTATAGTGAACTCATTGGTGCGAAAGCCCTTGGCCAATAAGAGCTCCGCAGTGGATAAATTGTTAATGATGGGGAGTAGGCTAACACTTTGCAATTCTGTTTGCATATGACCTTGTTTTTTCTCCCCTTTCCTTAAACTGTTATATTACCACTTTTCTCCAAAATGCCTACGTAACGTTGAGTCTCACAGAGAGGAGAAGCCAGTGCGAAGCACTTAAATTCCTAAACAAACAGCCTGGACTCAATGTAAAAATGACCTTCCTGATTCGAGAACTTCTTTGAAAATTCAACATGACACATATAAAATCTTTATTGTCAGCAGCCGAGCAGTTCAGAGCTAGCTCTGTAATCCCTGTGTGAGACCTAAAGTGCACACAGGAAGCTGGATTCAATTTTTCACTTAATTCCAGAAGTTATCCATTATCCTCCTTTACTGAGTAAAAAGGGTTACTTTTCCTTGGCAAGCTTCTTGGTATGCAGAGCTAAAATTGGGTCTCAGTCACAAAAGAGCTGTCAGTAGACATTAAATTATCTGATTACAACTGAACATGTTATTGAACAAGTCATATTTAAACTATGAATGACACAAGTCAAAATCCATTCTTAAAATAACTCTAACTGATACACATACCCCAATATAGCTTCATTGTTTTGCTACTGTCTCATACATGCAGTGTCCGGTATGAGTCATAACTGAGACTTGTGAAATAATACATACATAACATTTTATGGCTTCGTAGGAGATGTGTCTGGAAGCAATGCAAGAAAAATAAATCCACCAAATCAGGATTCATATTTTTTAAAAGACAACCATTTCAGCTCACAGGTTTTTATTCATCAGTAACAACTGCAATGAAATCTGACACAAAAAGTAGATGTTTAATACCAATAACATAAAATGCTACCTTGCTAATGAAGATATATTGCTTCACAGATTAGTTGTGCAAGAGTGTTTACGTTGTTTTTGTTTCCAGTTGTTGCTATGGATTAGCTGTTTCATTTTGCTCCCGTTGCATGCACAAGCACATAGAGTTGCTGGCTCTGAGGGTCTTCTCACCACTTACGCCTTTTTCCCCCCTGAGCTGGGCTCTGTTATACTTGGAACAAATTAAACACTGGCAGAACAAAGCTAATGCCCAGCCTACAGAAAGCCAGGTCACTAATGAAAAAGCTTAGCAGAGGTAGGATTGCTAACCTCCCCCTCACCACCTCTATGGCTTCTTTAGCTATCCATGTCTTCTGAAAAAAAATGTTTTTAATAATAAATAGATCCATGCTATTGTTCATAATAACTTAACAGCAATAGGCCCCAAATAACAATATATATGTACCCAGTGCTCTGATGAACAGAGAGGTATTTCAAAAGGCAATTCTTTTTTATGCAAGCAGAAATGTATATATACATATGCGCACATGCCCTATACTTATAGGGCATGCAGCATTTGACCTGCCTAGCTCTTTCAGGTCTTTCAACACTTTCTCGCTGTGGAACACTCAAAACTACTCCAGAAAAGCCAATAACCACTGGCCAGTCTCCTCCTGTACTGACTCTCCTTACTGCATTGAAAAGACAGCAGAGCGATCTCAAAATGCACAGGCATATGATGCAAGTAGCTTGTTATTACAGAGAACACAAAAGTGCTGCTCAAAGCGGCTCATTTTCAATTTAGCATCCATTTTCCAGCATATGACCTACTCCAGGACAAGAACGAGCAGCTCATTATGCCAGTTTTATGATAGTTAAAAAAACATATCTAAATATAGACAAGCTAAACCCAGGTTGTTGTGGTCCTTCCAAACTCTACTGCAGCAGCAGATACCCACAGGGGAGCTGAAGGTGCCCAGGGAATGCAAGTCATGACCATCCTTGTGACTAGGACAGCTCTGAAGAGCTGATCCCTGGACACTCCCTGTATTCCTTATGACAAAGCTACCTCTGATAACCTTGCTTATTCGATTACTTATTCGACCTCTACTTCTCCAAGAGCAAATTGAACGAACTTAGAAACTCAGAATCAGGATAACCTTAAAAGAACATGAAAAATAAAAGAGAGTTTTAATATACACATTGCTTCTAAAATTGGCTTTTTATTTTTGTTTTGTTTTGTTTTTTAGATTGGTTTATTGATAAAGCAATCTGGTCCTGATAAGGACCAGATGCAAAGTTCACAGCCCCATCCAACTCTGAACCTCTGAAGTTTAAGAGGTGTGCAGATTCAGCTTTGGATTTGTCTAACTCCTAGAAGAAAATACCAGGAGAGTTTTCTTCAATTAAGTACAGCTGTCCCTATGACTACTGATGTCAATGACAAATTAAGAGGTTTGTACCTTTTGAGCAGGAAAAAAAAAAGAAAAAAGAAAACAGTAAAAATTAGCTTTGTTCAAAACTATTTTTAACATTTTTCATATTGAAATCCACAGAGAAAATTAAAGGATAGAACGGCTTTTAATTATAGTATGTTTTCTTGCATGCAGAGTACTTCTAATTTTGCTGCCTGTGGGCTATCTGAGAACTAGCAGGAGAGAATATCTGACATTCCAAGTCAAAACCAAAAAGTAACTAGAGTTCAGTGCAAAACTGCATTGACAAATGAGCCTCAGTACCAAACTGCAGTGCACAAGTAGAGTTTCCCACTACACCACTGTTTGCTTGCTCTGTCTTTATTTAAAAGCATATGCATTGATCCACAGCTATGCACAGAACTGTTCTAGAAAAATATGGTCTGCTCACTGCTCGCTGTTTTTCTCTACAGTAGAACTCTACACTCATCAGGAGCAATTTTCTCCATTTGGGCCATTTCTAGATGAATCCAAAGATTTTCTCTCATTCAGTTTGGCAGTCACTCTCTTTCCTCCCTCTGTTGCTACCTACCTTCACTCCTTAGTTTTCTAAGCATTTGGAAACATACTGCCTCTCTTCTCATTCTCTAAAAAAGGCTAAAAAAAATCTGCCTTTCCATCTTCCTTATAATTACCCTATTCCTTACCTCTGGGCTCCTTCAGACTGTCTTTCTTCACATGGAGTGCCCAGAACAGACCTCGCCAGCCCACTCTCAACCACATGAGTTATCTTATCTGTCTAGAAAGATGCTGCTATCTACTCTACTCAGTGCCAAAACGACAAAAGCACAAACATCATGTAGCCACAGTTAGCTGCTTTCAACCTCTACTTGCAAAATATTTTCAGAACTGCCATGTGATATTTCACACCACATCTTAGCACCTGAAGTATAGCACACCTCCTACCTACGTATAATATCTTTGCACTTATCTATGTATTACTTCACCTCACTCAGTATCGTGGCTCTCAGACCACTTCAAGTTCACTTTGAAGCCTCTCAAGACCTCCAAAGCACACTCTGCAGCACTGCAGTGCTTCCTCCAAAGCTTTGAGTCATCTGCGAATTAAGCCAATACTCCATTCAATCATCAACAAAACATCATAAATCTGACCCAGGAGCTAAATCTAAACTGTTAGAACGCAGTATTTTTCTCCTCCCTTAAAGTTCAGATACACAATCCAAAGGTGAAAACACTGTAAATAAAACTGTAGACAGGGCATGGTTAAATTTAGCTGCAAGGCAGCGTTGTGCAGGAAGGCTAGCGAGCTGCTAGCAAGATGAATGCCTGTTCACCTCGACAGTACTAATGCGCTAATGTAGAATAGGTTTTCATAGAGATATGCATAATATTAATAAAAATAATCTTTTTGCTTAAAACAAATTTTAGAGGAAATCAATACAGAAAAAGTCACGGTTTCTGAAATATTTGAGGGAATGCGCATCATGCTTAATGCAACACACAACTTGAGAGTTAGACTATATTTCAACAAGGATGGAGGCTGTGTGGCTCTTCTGTCCCAAGTCCATGCAGAAATGTCTGCTTAAAAAATTTGCCTGGATCCCACTGATGAAGAAGCAGCTGTCAGCCTTAATTGTCCATCCCAGTTATTAGTCTATTAACATGAAGGCAAAACGTTTACATTAATATTTATCTTCTTTTTATTACATGACATGGGAAACCATAATGAATTATTTCAGACATGTCGATAATATATTAACTTAAATCCATTAGTCAATCTCTAGAAAGACACTAAAAGCCCTCAAAAGATCAGTTATACCATACCAGCTAGTTCTATAGGATCTGCTTTAAATATCTATGCAGTTGTTTAACTGCCATTCTGTCTATACTACTTTATTCTTAAAATGTTGGGACCTTTTCCTCGGAAGAAGAAATAGCTGGCTAAAAATATTTAGCATTCCAGAGGAGGTATTTACAAAAAAAAAAATCATAACACTAAATCATCATGTTAAAAAATAAATGAACAACTCTTTCAAAATGTTTGAAATATTTTCCTCAGAAAATGTTTAATTTTTTTCCTCCGAAATTTTCTTTGACATAGCTGCAGGTCCCACACATGATCTGACCCAACACATAGAAAAAAGAAAGCTTTGACAGAAACTAAAAGGAAGTTCTTTAAAAAAAAATCCATATAGACCTACAGTAGAAATATAATTATTGACTCATTCAGTAGGATGAATAAAAGTTGGAATCGTGTTCCTTCCTAAGAACCTCCATCTCCTCTTAGCTCTCACACAGTCCCCTAGAGATCAAG
>JAUBNY010000666.1:1590561-1604385 GCA_032275445.1 Crypturellus soui | reverse complement strand
ACCTATTTAATGTCCTGATTCTGTGAAGTCTTCCTCTCACTATCAGTCCTATTAAAATCAACAGTTATTCAATTCAGTGATGATGGATGATTCAGAGAATCACAGCTGGACGAAGCCCTTAAAGGAAAGTTTGTCTAAAGCTAGTGACTACCAGAGATTGATCTTTATTTAAGAAAGGATTTGCACTTATGCATTTGGCCACAGGCCAAACTAATAAATTCAGTCTTGAACAACCTTTTTTTTTTTGTTGAGCAGGTTGTTTACTCAGGTATGCATTAGATTTGAAACACTGCCAGTATCTGAAGATTGTTATAAACTCTGTAAGTCCAGCTGTAAAGAATAAACAGCGATTAACTGTATTGAATGTAAGTCAGCATTTGTACTTGCAAAACTAGGTCAATCTGCCACTGGACTCCGTCAGAAAAGAGCCAGCCCTGCACCGAGTTCTTGCACTGAATTCTCTATTGTTTCAAGCGCTTTCTGTTTGCAGAAGAAAATGCTGAGCCCCAGAGACACACACTGAGGATCCAGGCAGCCTGGTGAGGTACTGATAAGAAATACACCGGGGAAGACTCCTTCCTTACCCAGCCCACACAACAGCTTCAGAGCTGATCCACCTCAGCCCCTGGAGCCTGGAATACCCTTATTCTGAACATCTAACACAGAATGATGGTCTTTAAGCCAGGCGTTTCCTTCTGCTCCCCTTCGTAAGGTCAGCTAGCAGCTGTGGAGGTGTCTCCATTCAGCAGAGAGGGACACGGATGCGTCCTACCTGTTTCTCACGCATTCTCCTTGGAGCTCACCTTTGAAAACCCGCCACTTGGCTGTTCCTCTGCGGAGGGGTAAGTGCCAAACAGTGTTTTCTGCCCTCTCCCTGCCCGTGCAACACACAGGCAATGCTGTCAACAGAGCACACCCCAGTTGTGTACCAGTTAAAGGAAAGCTAAGAGAGGACTTATGGAAGCAACTAACAAACTAATAACAATGCACAGTAAAGGTAGCTGTGCAGTCCACATTTTGCATCAGATAGGTAGAATCCAACATATGCCTTAAAAACTTTAACTATTTGATATGGGGATTCCAATCACTCCCCCGCTGGTTGTAGTGTCTGTCCATGTCAAAGAGACCATACCTGGAGCAGATCTTTCTAATCTAAACCTCTGGCTGAGAAGGAAGGGACTAGGCAAGATTAGACTCCCTTCCTGGTTTCCTTTATTTGTGGTGACCCTTGCAGTTCAGGGGAAGAAACCTCTGGTGGTGCCGTATGCTATGATTTTCCCATCTCTAGATGGGGTCTATTTTCAATTAAAGCGCCCTGATACTTTTAACAAGCACAATAGTCTGATTCAAAAGTTCTTGAAACATGAGCTCTAATTTAATTTTAGTGGATCAGGTGATTAAAGGAAATTATTCAGCACAGGCAACATTGGATTAAAAGCAAAACAAGTTTCCTGAAAATGGCTTTCTCCTCTTTGACCCCCTTCCATTTTTTACTCCATCTGCTTCTGATGACTTAATTTCTGCCTCTCAAGATCTGGAGAGATTGGTATTCACTGAAAGAATCCATTCTAGTTCAAGATTCTAAGACCTAATGCCATGGTACAAAAATACAGACAAATTGAATTCACATTGGTAATGGCAATTACACAATTGGATTGTTTTATATTTATAGAAGCAGGCTCCAGAAAGTCCCAGCTGAAGCAACGCTGACAGCAGCCGCAACGGCCTTTATACCCAACTGCGAGCTGCCCTTCCCGAGCCAGCTCCGCGGCCCGCGCTGTCTGCGGGGTAGGACGGCCACCTGTCCCCAAAGGACGCAGAAGAATAATGCAGAATTCCAGACAACCAGAAATGCGTTTATGCAGCTACAGCATTAGTTTTCCTGTTTGCAGTACAGATTACTATCACGCTAAAGTGTCACTAGAAAAACAGTAATATTTAAACATGCTCACAAGAGATTCTCTTCCACTTGAGAATTTTGATCACTAGGCGCATGCTGTGCTCCACAGAACAGCTACAGCTTCAACATTTCTCTCCTACTTCTTCATCTCCACCTCATTTAACCACAGAAAAGTCACACCATACACTAATAGCCTATTTCTAGTAGCATTGTTGCTATAGCACTTACAGCATAAAAATACCTCATGCTGCATCTACATTGGGAACCTGGGGGTCCTGCACAGAACAACCCCTATAGAAAAGAAACCCAGATCATACTGGAGTCTTAGTACCCTCTCAGCAGAGTAATTGAGCAATCAGGAGAAAAGGATCCTGAATTTACCTGCTGCCATTTACCCTGGATTCTTGTATTACCTTCCAAATAAGACAGAGCAAAAAGATGGATAACAGGCATTTAACAGCATGCATGTGCAGTATCATGCAGCAGCTACAGATGCTCTGCTAAGCATCTTATGATCCCCACCCACAGCCTTTAAGAAAATAGTGAAAAGAAAGGAGAAAGTGCCCTTTTGCCTTTGAAGCATATTATTTTCTTAGTCAACAGCTATGACTGATTCGTGTATCACTCTCTGTATGCCTTTCCAAGCCACAGCTGAGATGAGCTGTTTCTTTCCTACTGTACGTAGCAGCAGCCAGACACCAGCAGCAGCAAGTGTGAGCAAGCTGCACACTATTTCTGCTCCTGCGTGCACTTCAGGCTTTCCTTAAATTGCACTGTGCTGATCCCATAAGAAGCAACCAAATTCAATAGTTCTAGATTGTAATATTCTCATGACTTCTGCTCTTCCTAATTATATTCGGTGCTCCTGACTCCCATTTAATGAATCATTCTGGGCAGGCTAAGCCTTCAGATTCGCCTAGATTTTAATGGAAACATGCAGAGCAGGTAAGGTTTCTAGTTCAGCATGAGTGTTTTACTGAACTGAGGCTACTTTTCAAACAGAAATCCCTTCATCAAACCTAATTTCACATTCTTTTTGCACTGCAACCCCCAAACCATCTCTTGCTCCCAGCACAACTGGTGTGCATTATCATTTATCCTGTAAAATCAACACCTCCACCTTATCAAACGGTATTGTTTTTAAAAGAAATGTGACAATCTGCGTCTGTATTCACAGGCAACACCCAAGTGTTTCAGTTAGGTTAATGGATTCATATTTTTCCTTCTCATTTATAATAGGAAGACCTGAAGCTTCTACACATTTCAGACTGAGAAAAGTATATTTTCCAAACCTATCTTCAGTATTTTGCCTGTCTGTCTCTCGAAAACAGAATGCAGACCTGCTGGATTTCTCTTTCTCTCCATCATTAGACTGAAGTCTCTAGGAACGTGTGGGAGTTTTTTTTCCTTTTTTAAAATGCTAGATTACCATTTCTGCAAATGAGAAATGAAACAAAATCTCAGTCCCAATCCTGTATGTACTGTATAATTGCTGGGGACTTGGTCATTCTAGAGAATTTAACAGATCCTGAGGACAGTTAGCAGTTTACCAGACTGCACTGTTTGACATTGTAAATAATTGTTTAAACTTGAATGTAACTTTAAATTGCCCAAAAGAGACAACAAGATTTCGTTTGTTTGTTTTACAAACATCAGAAAATAAACCTTATTCTTACTTGCTTTTGAAAGAAGCACTAAAATGGAGTAAGATGAATACATATTGGAATAATTTAACATGACAATTTAGATGTAATTTCTATAAGGAAGAAAATACAAATAGCTGAACTTTAAGGACAGAAAATTGCCTTGAAGTATAAATAAAAATTTACATTTACATTCTTCTCAGACTCTGGAGGAATGCATGCTCTTTGGAGCATAATCAGAAGACAAAACAAAAAGCAAATCATTTCTGTAACCAATTGGGAAATTAGAGGGTGCACTTCTTAATCTTCTTAATCCAAGTGTCATTATTACTAATTTCTGCCCTCATTCTTCACCAGCCCTAACAAACTATAAGAAAATGGGTAATTATTTGTTGTCACAAGGTGGGTTGGGAGAGAAAAAAAGCCACAAATTTTACCTTTAGTCAGAAATGTATTATTTTAAAAAGACTGTTTATTTCCTATGTTCTCTGCCTTCAAAGACAGTAGCATACAGGTAAGGGGACACAACTTAGAGAATCACTGTATTTTAGCCATAGGTTTCCAAAAGAGTTTATTCATTTAAACCTTTTTTATTTTATTATTATTATATTTTTTATTATTATATAATTTAAAATTAATATGATTTTAATTGATCGGGGCATTTAAATGGCATTTAGGTCTATCTCACTTCAATTAAGCTTTCATGTATAATTGAGGAGAAATTAATAGGTAATTGAGAATAAACCAGGATGCATTTTCCAAGAGTAGTAGCTACTGTGATCTCCATTAAAAAGTATTAAGAAAGCAGAAAGGTGCTAGAGAACAGTGAAAGACACAACCTCATATTTGTTTTTCCTCTGTCACAAGCAGTATAAACAACACGGGTATGAATCATCATGCTAACGTCCCAAAGGAGCTCTATTCTGCATATCAGTCTGGCTTTGAGCATGAAACACTGAGTCTCATGTTCATTTGAGTCTTTCTCCTGACGCAGTGGAAAACAGTATCAACCAGATAAGCTGCCATCTCAGTGAGTTCACTGGTCTTATTCCACAACAGACTTTCCGAAGGACTACAGGAAAGCATTTCAGGCCAAAACTTGAAAGGCTCTATCACTGGAAATTAGTCATCCATCCAGTTTTGAAGACACGAGCCTTTATCCTTTCGTTTCGTAACAGTATTTACCTAACCCTTGGGGTTTTATAGCATTAAAACAATGAAAAGCTTGGACACCATGTTAACAGAGGCGTAGGAGAATATAAGATTTCAAAGCTTTGACTGTAAAACCTGTCTTGTGAAGATCAGCTGGGATCTTGCTGCTGCAATGAGCTGGCTGTTGTATCACATCACGAGGGCTCGGTTTTACCACAGGGCCTCGGATATTGGGTAAGGATTACTCCACAGCACCTTCCTCCCACTTCCAGGCAGAAACTTGAGCTTCTGTTCAGCAACTAGAATTTGATGCTGACCAGAGGCTGGGGACAACTGAGAGTCTGGTGGAGTGCGGGGAGTCGTGAGATGGGAATATTCTGCATCGACTGGGAATATTCTGCGTCGACCAGTGTGTATGTGTGTGCGGGCTCATGTTCTGCCCACCGCAGCCCCACAGGAAAGAGCCTCTCCCGGCCCTGGGTGCCTCAAACACTTCATTCGCAAGCGCACGTGGGCTGCTTAGGGTCCCCTTATCAGTCACCAGTGTGACTGACAACACAGAACAAGACCACCTCCCCTCAACACAAAACAGGATATAACTACATAAAGTGACCACAGATGACTGTAATATTATTTGGTCTTCGTACACAGGCTCGGCCAAACCAAGCAAAGATTATGTGTATGGAGGAAAATAATGATATGTAAACCAAGAGGATAAATTCTTCTTGGAAAACGTTATTAATCTCGAGACGTTTTCCTTTCCTCTACTAATAATGCTTATTGGAGAGTCAGAGGTGGCAGGGGGGACAAGAGGAAGTACTGCTTATTCACATAAAATATTATGCTCAATATAATTAAGCATTTCAAAATTCCACCCTAAACACCAGGGAAAGGGAAGTCATTGTTTCTGTAGCAATCATGCCCTGACAAATTCTACCTACATTGTATTCGAGTATAGTACAGTTTCATATGGATTTTTTTCTTCAAACTCTCAGTTGGTTTTCAATCAAATAGCGAACAAGAGAATTTCTCAGAAGGTAGAGTTGATCAGAAAAAGGTTTTGCACTGGCAAGAAACTCTAATATTTCAGAAATATCCCATTTCATCCTACCTTGGTATAAAAATGAAATGATTCAAAGATATTCCTGGCAACACTTTCCTGAGTACCAAGTGATTTGATATTCATAAAAGCAAGCTCTGAATCCTTGTTTGAATGCCTAGATCTCTAATAAGCTCCACAACTAGCTGGTTATAGAATTAGCTTCTCTAATTATTTCAATAAATTGAAAAGGCTCCAGCAAAAAAGACTGTCCCTCCTCTAATAATCTACTGGCCAGCAGACTCACCTCACATATCAGATGTCGAGGGTCATATTTTCTAGGCTAACAAGGGATGTGAAAGCACATCTTGTACAACAGCACCTGGAAGAACAGACTTACCTATTCTATTCTATTCCTATTGATTTTTACTCTTTTCTTGTTAATTTTGGACCTGGGAAATGTCTTTTACGAAGCGTTTCATCCCACCAAGTGCATTCCTCTGTAAACGTGCAGTTTCTGTTAACTCAGTATTTTTTAAAGAAAAACTTATGGGGAAGAAAACAGACTAAATTCATTAATGTCCTTAAAATCTGTTTTGTATATGAATAGTCTATATTACCCTTTTCGCTGCTCTTCTGTCATTAACAGAAGTGTCATTTCTGCAGTGTTTAGCGAAGAGCTCTTATTCATATGAACGGGCATTCAGGCAGGAACACTATTCATATAGCCTATACATCCACTCCAGAGAGCAAGTCTGAAAACATTTCATTATATATTACACATGCAATTAGTTGGTGAGAATATGATAAGACAAAATTGAACATAGCCAGCCAATAAATCTTGGTTTCTCTGAGTCAGAAAGAAAAATAATTATTAAAATCTGAGAGGTACAAACTGCACAGTTAAGCATTTTGCTTTGGACCGTTAATGACAACATAATCCTTCTCATCCCCCAATTAACGTGTCTCTCATTCTGTCTCCTCACTTCCCCCATAATTTTTCTGAGCCATTGAAAACTCCACAATTTTAATCTCCTCTTCAAATCCTGCGCAAGGCAGAAGCCCCATCATTTTATTCTAGTGCCTTTATTCTAGTAACTAGTAAATTACCCCACCATTCAACTTCAGAGTTCAAGGCAACAGTAGCTAAAAAGCGTGATGACACATTGACAATTTTGAATGGCAGACATGTAAAAATTATTATTTCACTTGTAGATGAGAAAACAAAAGAAGCAGCTCTGACATTCTGACCATTTCTGATTATCAGCAACTGCCTCCCGGTTTTATCATTGCCTTCCATTCTTCCCAGGACTTCTTCCTTTCCACCTGTATCTTTGCAGGATGCAATGGAAGAGTTCCAAAAACTCAGGATGTAAAAGTGACAGCCAGTATCCAGCAAAGCCCTGTATCATTACAAACACACAGCCTGATTTATGTCAGCAGAACTTTCCTACTGAGGAAGCACAAGTATTTTAAAGAATGGTTTAAAGGGAGGAACTTCTTTACAAATACATTTTAATCCAGAGCGTAGCTCCCTCAGGCTGGTGCATCCACTTCTAGAGGCCCTGTCCTTTGCTAACATAGGGCCTTGACCAAAGAGATGTAAGAAAGCTTCATGTAACTGATTTCACAGGGGGTTGCATCAGAAGATCACTGCAAATCCAACCTTGCAACAGCTCTTAAAAAAGAACTGAAATAATCTGTCTTATCCCACTGTATCACAAATAATTGGGATGTCACCAAAAAAAAAAAAAAAGAGTAGAAGGATCCATATTAGACAAAAAATAAAAAGAGAAAGAGAGAGAGAAGGAGAAATGAATAACCTGTCCTTCCAGAAAATGCAGTTTACAGGGAGAACTACAAGGATGTTGAGCCCTAATTTCATCTCTCTGTTGACTGCAGTGCCACATGCACCCTCAGAAAATTGTATCTGATTTACTCATTTTTTGAAGAAAATGAGAAGAGATTAGATTTCTGTCTCCAACACCTGCTCAGATGGGATTATAAGGGCAGACAGAAAACACACGCGCAGGATCTGCATTTTGTTTGATGTGGTCCCACTACATAACCCTGGCGTCCCCCCACACCGTTCCCGGTGAGGCTCAGGGATTCACACACTTTCTCCTGGAGGCTTTTTCCAACGTTCTCATTTGCAAGAAGCCGGGGACCTCCACGCAGTGGGAGAACACGGCTCTGCTGCTGTGTGGAGCGGCGAGAGTCAGGGCTCTCCTGCTGGCCCCGGTCCCCACCACAGCAAGGCAGGAGGGTCGGAGCACACGGAGAGCAGATGCCGGTCTGCAGCGCTCCCCTGCCGCCAGGCTCAGCTGGCACCAGCGTATGCGCTGGGAAACCCAAGCTACTGTTTGGGACTTTGCATTGCGGAGACCCGGGAAACCAGATAAGCTGACTAGGGAAGCCCCATTCCTATTTATGTCAAAAAATGATCTCTTCGGTTCTCTTTAAAAATAGTATTTCCATAAGCCTATGATACCTGAAACCTTGCTACTTTTTACCAGTATCCACCAACACTCGTTTTTGACGTTCACTCTCTCCAATTTCTGAAACAGCAAAGACAAAATAACCTGCATTTCAAGATCAGCTCTGGGGGCCTGCTTTGCTTTTGCAAGTTTGTATCAGACCCCCAACACTACTAACTTGTATTTACTGGTCTGGCAAACAGAGAAGTCTCTTGCAGAAAACATGGCACATGGGAGTGATTTAAATTGTGTCACTGGCACATGGCAGGGGGAGGGCTTTACTCGTATAGTTCACACGTACCACGCAAATTCTTTACACAAATACAGGGCTGGGGTGGGGAGGAGAGGAAGGGCAGGAGGGAAGGAGAAACCTGAACAGAACAGAGCTTCTCCATTCTCTGCCCCTCTTGTCAGAGGGTTGGCCTTCTTGCTGTCCCCAGTGGAGTGCCCTGCTTTGCCCAGCCCATGCAAAAGGCCCCTGTCACTGCACGCCGTGGTGGCACGCGGCCTGCAGCCAGCAAGGGCTGGGCAACGCACGAGCAGCTCCTCAACAGGCGCTGCCTGCGGAGAACACTATCTCAGGTACTTTCTAATAGATGGAGTCACCATCTAAGCCACAGTGTATTAACTCTTTGTGCCTAAAAATCCCTGCCGGGATGTGCTATAGTGAACACAGATGTGTCCTAGGCAGAAGCAGGGAGCACAACCACCTCTGAGGCTGGAGAACGTGTTCCCATGCCCTTTTCAAACAGTTGATGATGCCACAGCATTTTCATTTTTGCCCATGTTGCAGGACTAGGAGGGACATATAGGAAGGTAGTTTTATTTTCCTTAGTAAAACATGAGGCAGTTCTGGATTAACCCTAATTTGATGATCAGTTTTCAACCCGGTGCCTGTCTACCAAACACATTCCATATAGACTAAAATGAGCAGTACTTCATATGTATTATTAAGTTGTGGTTTTCCAACAATTTTGGAGATATGTAAATAAAATTATCTTTCTTCTAACTGTAGGGAATCTGAGGCAAAGATATTAAGGATCAAATTTACTTACCAAATGACATAAATAATACTTCAGTAAACTTCTCAACATCCCCAAGATGTTCAAGTTCAATGTTTTCAGTAATAAATTAGGTATTTTCAGTCATTAAATAGCTCTGAAAATCACAGGTGATGACTTGAGTCAGAACAACCAAACCTGCACTGAAAATAAGATTAGAATGCAGAAATCTGAAAAGGCCAAATGTGCCCAGAGATAAGCAGAGCAAAGCTGATCTGAAATATTTGGGCATTTTTGCTCATATACATTCACTTTGAAATCTTCACTGAGCATACTCTGGAAAACAGGAGAACAGGACAAACCTGTAAAATGTGGGGCAGGCTCAGTAGAATATCTAGATACTTAGGTCACCCAAATCTGCATGAAGGGAACTGATTTATTGGCTTGCTCATGAGGCAGGAAGAATTATTCTCTCAGACAGGGAACGGAAGCAGAAAGACAATGTGGTTTTCTTGCTATCCCACAGGAAATACACTTTATTTAATTAGACCACTGCACAACCTGCGGTTTCCAGGTAAATTTGAATGATTAGCAGTCTGGCAACTCTCAAATGTGCTTTCAGCAGCAGCATGAACCCTGTTCTCCAGGATGGAAACCCAACTGCCGGCCAGCAGCAGCCTGAAGGTGATGGTATTTTGCTTTCTGGTAGCTATGAGACAGTGCCAGGAGACCCTAAAGCTGAGCAGAAGGGAGGTGAGAGAATTTTTCAAAGACAAAAGCCATGGGAACTGGCCAAAGGCCACCGAAGGGAAAACGAAGGAAGTTTTTTCCTGAAACTTCCTTCCCAGTATAACGAAGACATCAATTTAAGGAGCTGAATACAAGACTAGAAGGATCTCAAGCTTGGTAGATATGATGTAGAGGAGGGGAAGTTACTTCTTTCTCAACATATGTAATGCCTGGAGGACTGCTGGAACCATATTTTAATCCAGATACATCTCTACCCAGGATTAACACCATCCTGCACAGATAGACACGTAACAAGTAGGTGTCCATTCAGAATTAAGTGCAAAACTGTAAAAAGACATTAACATCAGCTTTCCCTTCCCAGTTCCATTTCTGTGCTGTACTTCCAGCTTGCTTCTCATTCACAAGACTTACACATTTTTAGAAAACACCAACTGAGAAACTGTGGAAGGAGAGGAGCCAGGGAGTGGAAGGCCGCTCCAGGGAGAGGGGTGTATTTTAACAAACAGACGCTTCTTGTGATCCCCTAGTGCCACCTTGGGCTCAAGTGCACTGCTATGAAAAACCTTGAGCCATTCCTCAGAGACGTTACATTTAACATATCTGCCATCTCCTCAGTCAGGGTAAGAGTGTCCTAGTGGATTTGCCACTGTTTTCAACCAAAAATCAAACACAGAATTCCCCTACTACGACTGAGCTAGTGTCTCCCCTTGGTTATACCATGATTTTGCCCCCTGAAATGTTAGCTGCCCACCTGATTTCGCGATTCCTAAGCATTTGCCTGCACCAAGAAAGGCAAATGCCAGGACACTTCTCTAAGAGGTTCACACAGTAATACCTTAAAAATGAGGTGAAATGGCTTGAAAAACCTTTCTATTGTTTCAGTTATCACATGTGTCCTGTGGATTTTTAATGTATTTTAGTACACCTTAACAGCTACAAGCCTTTTGGGCCAAACCCTGACAGCAACAAAATGCTTCAGGAAAGTTGATCTAAATAATTCTAGCAGAGCTTTGGCAATTTGCTGTAGCCAAGAATTAGGCCCAGGAGCATAAAGACGGACAGTTGTTTAAATCTATTAGTAAGTAGTGTACTTTTAGCACCTCAGTAATTCAGTGGTGACTGACTGACTAAAAGCCATTTCAAACATGTATGTAGGTGGTCTATTTCATGATGCATAAAACAGAAGCAAATGATTTGAAGGAAAAAGAAGAAAGAAATCTACATCGATGCACATAAAAATACACATGTATGTTTATGCATATTGGGAAATACGCAGGCTCACAGATATAAGCATAAGTCACACAAAAGATATATTAATGCTTCAACAGGATATGTTATAAAAAGTTACCTTGTAAAGTAGGCCAAAAGCTTTTTAATACACAAAAGTCTACCTTTGAAATACCAGGTAAAGCTGCCATAAGAAGCTCATGGACTGCCAGCAGCTCTTTTAAAGCTTCAAGTTGACAGTTGCTGTAAGAGGTCCCTCAGGCTTCCCTCCGTGCTGAGAGCCTGGCAAGCTGCACTTCCAGCGAGCTTCAGAAGTCGGCCCCGCGCTCCTCTGTAGCGGTGCCACCGCACTGCTGAAACAAACGGCTTTACTTCACGGCTAGTACAATTAGGTATTTAGAGAGAGAACTTGCTTCTGTAAAGTTATTATCCACTCTCAGTTGTCAGAAACTGATTTGTGGTTTCTGCCAGAATGACCGTTCTGCACTGCGGGGTTTTCAGGCAGGGTTAAAGAGTCAACCAGCAGCTCCTCACCTTCCTTCCTCTTATCCTCATGTTAGCAATTTGAATTCTGCTCATGGTGGGGAAGAGGGAACAGAGCAGGAAAAGCAGCATTTTTTACTGCTAATGTATAGCAGAAATAAATTTGCAGATGATCTGCAAATCAGTAAAACTAGGAATAATGCTGTTTCAAGTATGTATTTAGGTGTCCTGATAAAAGCATCTTTGTTACCACTTTATTGTCTGACAACTTCTTTTTCCATCCCTGACCCTTGTCATTTGCTCTTTCTTGAGACAGAAACTATCACTGGGTGCCTCACCCAGCTGCCAGTCACTCACTTGCATCTGTTTTCATGCTCTCCCAAAGCATGCAAAATGCTACTGCATTAAGGCCACTACTGCAAAAATGTGGCCTTAAGAAGCCTAGGGCTATTTTACTGTGTGTCCTAGGAATGATGGTCCCTTATGTGAGCTTCTGAGAAGGGTGACAAGTTGACTCTAGTCCACTCCGTGTGGGTCCGGTTTTAATGTTAATTATCTCTCACTAAAAATTCTACTTTCAGGCCATGTCCTCCTTTGAATTTGAACTGAAGATGACAAATTTCATAGAATGAAAGTCATTTCTTGTGTTCATGGACAGCCAACACCTTGGTCAGGCTCCTGAGGAGCTGAGAAAACAGACTATCCGTGTCTCTCCAGTGACTGTGAGTAGGGCTCAGCTATGAACCTAAAGCTAGTTCGGGTAGATCTAGGCCTTATTTTCTATATCACGTTTGCAGAGAAAAGAATCTCACTCAGGAAGAGACATCTCCTCAGCAGGAGTTCCCAAGGAAACGGCGCTGGGATAGGACACTTCTGTCCGGGGTGTGATGGGCCGCGACAGACGTCCTGCTCTGGTTTCATGATCTGTTGCAGAGGAAGGTGCGTGCCCTTCGTCTCCTCATCCTCACATCACCATTACCAGGGCACACAAGCAAGCTACAGCGAAGCCCTGGAGCACCACTGGAGCACTCGAATTCAGGGCAAGGTAGATGCCATAAATTACTCGGTTTCTCCTTCAGTCACAGGCACCCTGCTCTGAGCTGCTCTGCATTGACTGCAAATTGCAATTGTGGTTAATTACTGCAGAGTGGCTGAAAGGTACTACAGCCATCCTCTAGGGAAGGGCTTAGTCTTTGGAGTTGTTTTGTTTGTTTGTTTGAAAAGGTAATGTTATTTCTGTAGCCTTGTTAATGATTCTTGGGTTCTGTTTTGTATTAAACTGGCTAGGTGCCACTGCTAGATCCCATATATGAAACACAAGGCTGGGGGAAGGAACAAACTAAAAACAGTTTATAGTAATTGATGCTTCCAGACAATAAACTTGGCATCTCTTTAAATTCATTTATAATTGTTTGCTACCTGTTCCTGAATATGAATAGGCTACTTCACCCATGAAGGGTGAGCGCCAAGCTCCTTTGCTGCTGATGAAAGATCTATAACTCAAAGGGCTGCGGGTCGGAGTGTGTGGCAATGATCTGTCTTATTTCTTTAGAGCAAGTCGAAGAACCATAATCACCCTTCATGGATGAGGTAGCCTATTTGTTCTTTATGGATATGGTTGTCTTTCTTTTAAATTAGGCTTTTTAAAGGGACTGAGCCCTGGTAGCAGACAGTAAACAGAAGGTTGGTGATGGATCAACTCTGGGGCTTGCTGACTACGCCAAAGATTTGCCCCTCCCCACCCCGAAAAAGAACTATTTGGAATTTTGTTTTGTGTTTATTTTTAGCAAAGCAAATAGCAAAAGTAATGTTAAAAAAAAAAAAAAAGGTTTTGTTGGATGAGATACAAAATACTTTGATTTGACAATATGTTTTATGTTTTGTTTTGTTTTTTTTTAAGATGAATTTCAATCCAGCATATTATTTCAATGGCTGAACTATTAAAAAAATCTCCAATGAACCTTAGTCTAAAAGGAAGATGACAAGAAATGAAACAAAGCTTTGAAAGCACACGTATGCGAATATTAAAGAACACGTGAAAAATGGCACGATCCTGGAAAGAGAGGCCAGCAAACGTGCAGAAGCAGACGGGGCTGAGCAGGCACAGGAGCACAGACAGGCTGCACACACAGCGTGAGGCTCCTTCTCCAAC